>CBVK0100280712.1:0-12285 GCA_900067695.1 Picea abies | reverse complement strand
GAGTAAACTTCTCCAAGGCTATTAAACTCAACATATGTGTCTGACTAGGGCAGTGGTGAAATCCATTGTATAATTGGTGACATCAGGAGGCTCCGCTCACACCGAAGTTAAGCATGAGGTTGCACGAAGTTTGTTGAAGAGATATGCCTCTACTACCTTCTTAGATTCAAAGATATTTCTAGGGATCTATTCATATCTAGGGGTCTTGCTAGTTCCTTTACCTCTATGAGAGGTGGTGCTTTCAAGATTTCATGCTTTTTTCCCTTGCCCATATGGTTGACCTGACTTATGACTCTTTGTCTATGCATTGGTTATATCGTGGTGGCTTAGTTTCTTGACATAGGTAGGCACATAGGTTACTTGCAAGAGTTATTTTGCAAGTACCCTGAGTTAGATAAGGGTCAGACAACACACAACCTTTTTGGAGGATTACCTCTCTAGGGGGATCTGATCGACTACGTTGTTAAGCCCATGAGGGCCCTTATAACTGATTCTGATACCTCCGATATTTTTAAGGGAGTCTAAGGCCCCTCTTGGGTGAGACATACCTAATCTAGTGAGGGAGGCCCCTGTTCAGCCACTATATCCTATTTGTGTGCATTGTCTTTTTTTCTTTACTTTCCTGTGTTCTCTGATTATTAGTCTGCCTCAGGATTTTGTGTTGCGTCGTGAGTTTTCATTTCTATGGTTAGTGGAGCCTACATGACTCCCTTAGTTAGCGTTACCCAACCCATGGTCTTTTCTCATTCCATGGGGATGAATCCTTTTGTATTTCTAAGTGGTACATAAAATCATGATACTCAACCAATGCCTTGGGCCTCTAATAATTTTTCTCATGGTATTTTAGACATGTCTTCACACTTGTCATCCTTTGTCTCGTCTTCTTATGTGAATCCTAGTTTTGGGTCTTGGGGCATGATGCCTCCTTTTTCTCCCTTTTTGTTTGGTGGGAGTCATATCCCTCAACCAACTCTTACAGTAGGAGGTTGGAATCTTCCTTCCTATGGATCCAATCCTAGCTTCACTTTTCCAGGAGCAAGTACTCAAACAGGTGGTCATTCTACTTATTACATCCCATCTATATATCCTTATTCCACTATGATGGTTCCTATGAATGCTTTTCCCATGGCAGACCTTTGTTTATCCTCTGGTGTTTCATCCGAGGGGAGTCAATTTTATAGTATGGAAATCCCCTTTACGAAGTTACTTCATCTGAGGGAAACATATATCCTCACCTGAGTAACCCTTGTCATTTCACTTTCTCTTTGAAAGCAACTTCCTTAGTGACGATGCCCTTACAACCCTTTATGAATCAGTTTGGAGGAGGATATTATCCTTCCAGATAGGGCCATGGTGTATACCAGAACCCTTCTTGGCCCACAATTTCTCAAAACTTGTCTTTCCTGGAACCTTGTTCTCAAATGTCGCAACCAACCATCGCCAATCCAGTCACTACAAGTCATACTGGCATTATATCAACAACCTTCGCTATTCATGTTGGAGATTGGTCGACAACCTCTGCAAGTCATGTTGAATACCAACAACCAACTGCTGCAAGTCATGTTGAATACCAACAACCAACTGCTGCAAGTCATGTTGGGGGCACAAATCTAGTCACTGCTATTCACACTGCACATACATCACCAAACTCTACTAGTCATGTTGGGGATTCATCACCAACCTATGCTAGTCATGTTGGGAATTCATCACAAGCCTATGCAAGTCATGTTGGAGATTAGTTACTAGCCTCTGCAAGTCATACTGGGAGCATGTCACCAGCCACTGCAAGTCATGCTGGGGCCATTCATATGATTGATAAGCCTCAATGTATAGGACGTAATCCCAAGTTCCTTTGTAGAATTTGCAAAGGAGGTCACCTAACTCGTTTGTGCCTTGCTACTATTGTGGTATGAGAAGCACAATCCTTGTCTGATAGCCCTTCGGGTTTCGAGTCATCTTTGGCTTCCCAACATTGTAGTCCTTCTTTGGTTGATATAGTGGTCGTGTCGATGCAATCTTTCATTGACACCCATCTTATTTTAGGGGGTGATGCATCTCTTGACCTTGTTGTCTCGCATCCCGTTCAACCAGTGGTCATGTCGATGCAATCTTTGATCGACACCACTCCTGTTTTTGGGAGTGATGCATCTCTTGACCATGTTGTCTCACATCCTATTCAACCAAAGTTTGAATAAGTGGTCGTTCTAATGCAATCTTTGTTCGATCCCACTCTTCTCTTGGAGAGTGACAAGTCTAAGGAATTGACGTTGCCAATGCAATATTCATCCAATCCCACTCTTCTTTTAGGGGGTGATGTGTCTTTCAACCATCTCCTTAGCATTTTTATTTTTGTACCTTCTAAACAAGGGAGCATTCCACTCTCTTTGAGTATGCTCCCACCAAGTCCTAGTGTGGTTTTCTTTGATTGGAATGATCTTGTAGAGCCTCAACTTCCTTCTTCTACACCCTTCAAGATAAGGGGAATTCTTTGATATATTGTGGATAAGGTAACCTATGCAGGTATTTTATACTCCTCGACTTGGAAAGCTTTGGGTTTTCCCGATATTGTGTCAAATATCTGTGAGTTGTTGAATTTTGACAGAAGTATTGCATGGGAGCCTTGAACTCCCCCATCATATGTTTCTTAGAACAACATTCCCGAGTCTTGTTTAAGCTCTTTTCTGACTCTCCCAAAAAGTGAAAAGATCGTCAAGTGAACTTGTCTCTTTTGCACTCGTTAATTGGATTTGAAAGGACATCTATTTGGTGTAAGTTTAACCCTTTTTCGGACCAAGTAGACTAATTTTGAAAAAGAAATACTCTAGTCATTAGTGGATAGAAGAGTTCTCCTGGGAATTGTTTTATACTTTTTCGGGCATAGGGGACTAAATTCATGAAAAAGAAAATTCTTTGGAGTTAAGTTGTAATTGCATCTCCTTCTCTTGCTTACAGTATTGAGCCTATTGTCAATTCCCACTTTCGCGTTATAAGCTTATTACCTCAGCAATTTTCATCACCATCCAAGTAGAGCCTTGTTTATATCCTTTGCATCTTGACACCTTGTACCCTAAGAGGAAACATTCCTCCGAGTGTCCATGTCCCGCATGCACCTCCTTGCATTTAGCATTGGTACATTCCACTGTTGGAACTAGTTGCTTACTCGTGACACTCGTTTCCTCCTCTGTATCATAGCATTCATTTGTCTATGAAAAAACAAAAAAGGATGGGCAAAAAATGAATATTATCTCATGTTGGCAACAGTCGTGTCGCCTTTGAACATAGTACAAACTTTTGAGTCCACTTGTCATCCAAATTTTTGGTTTAGCATGACCTTGGGAAGCTAAGCTCATTACTTAGAGTTTACTCCTCTGACTCATTACTTTTTTAGTCCTTATGGAGAGTTTGATTGATGCCTCCTACATCACAAAGTTTCATCATTAAGTCTATGCTGCCAGATTCCTTCTTATGTCTCATGCTTGTTTTCAAAGGATGTTTATAATACTGTGTCGACCATTTCTCAGAACTCTTGATTTTGCATGTCGTCCATACCCTCAGTGTGTCTCAGAATTACATGAAGTTGTAGTCCTACCATGCACCCTAGTACTACTTTCATTATGGGTAGGTAACCTTGAACCTAGCAGTTGACATCTCCTCATTGGTCACTGACTGGGGGGTTTCCCTTATGTTCAATGGAAATAAATCTATTCACACATTGGGATTCCTGTAGTGTCTTGGATTCCATTATCCTTATTGGTGGTTTCCTCACCTTTGCCGACAAGTTTCATTATTGGTTGTTATTCAGAGGGTCTTTTTCATCCACTGATTGCATCTGGTGCATGCGAAAGATGCACAGGGTCATTGGTTCATGAATATTTTCTTTGTCCGAGTTCCTCCAAATCATGAAGCTATTGATTTGTACATCGTTCTAACTAATGAGAGATCCCTTAATTCTCTCCTTTCAGCGAGTCTCCTTCCATCGAATTCAACTCATCTATTATGGAAACGAGGCCTAGAGTCCTATGAGTACCTAGAGGCTTGCAGTCATCAATGGCAGGTTCTCTCGCCATCAACTGTTGGGAATACATCAATGTCTCCTGATCAATGGATTCTTCAAGTGTTTGACGTCAACACCTTTATTCACACTTGTAAGAATGTACTTGGTGCCTTGATATCTATTTTCATTATCACTAGGTTGTCTCGCATTTGTTAATGGTATACCTTAATGACTCGTAATCAAACGAAGTCTCATTGTTTCAAACTCAACTCCTTCATTCACATGATGTAGACTTGCGCTTTTGGTGGATCGTGTAGAAGACTTGAACACATCAGTTCATAGTAGCATCTTTCTTTAGCTATTGCTATCATTCATTGGAACAATACCCTTATGACTTCAGTGATAAGTGGAGATCAGATTGTACTCCATTGTATACAAATATCTTCAAACTGATTTTGAGACTGGTTTTCACTGGGCCTTTTTCGTGACTATGCCAACCTATGGCATGTATCTACTTTGTATTGCCTATTCATGGCCATGAACAACTATTTGGTATATTTCCACATGGATCTACAGTGTAATTCAAATTGGAAGCCATGTGCACAAAGTCATTATGGATTGTAATATTCTTATGAGCAACTAGTTCGTCCAACTGGGTCTCCATTACTCCACTTTTGGGAATTATAATGTATTTCGGCCATCGTAGATACTCCTTTGACCTCACACATCAGGGGGCATCTGTTATAGCAAGATTTTCCTCACCCCATGAAACTTGTTCAGAAGGCCTTTTCCATTTCCCTGTGCATATGTGAAGTCCCCTTTTGCACTTCCCAGAGCTAAAATCATATTTTTCCACATATACACATTGTATCACTTATACAACATGCGTATATGCAGGTTGCACCACTACAACCCGTGTACATCGATTTTGGTGTTAAAAAATTAAAAATTGTGTTGGGTTTCCATGTCACGTCATGAGATCCATGATCCTTGACCTTCCATATACTGGAAATGTTCCAACTCGTCCCTTCAGTTCCATTTGAAGGCTATAAATGGTCCATATCCAAACCATGGAAAGGGAGAAGAATTCAACTTTTGAAAGGAAAGTTACTTTGGAGAAATTATTCACTTCATAATGAGTCTGCATCCCTTTGTCCTTTTAAGTCTTAACACATTGTCCATCCCCCAAGCTCTTCCCTCTTTGATGGAAAACTGCATTGTCTCTCTTATATGAGCTTGCCTTTGGTGGAGGCCCAACTGGAAGGGACTTAGTTTCTTGGTTCTGAGATGTGCCGACATGAAAGTTTGTTATTCATACACTTCTTTTGATCATATTTTAACATAAACACTCTTTTCTTATCCAATTAATGTCTTGCAAATATTTAAATTGTTATTCCATGGGAATTTTTGTTATGAATATTGATGGATTATACTATTATATGTGATGAATTTATATATTATCACCATATGATTGCATATCTTGGTTGTTGAGGACAAGTTTCAGGTATATAGTTTTGAGTCAAGTGCTCAATGGAGGTCTTCATCGAACGTCTGGACGAGGTAGGCTCTTTATCTTGTCTTGTTAGCATGTTTGTTTATATAGCATACTTGATATTATAGTTGATTTCTGCAGTCATTCTGTCTGTTGTGGTTTACCCCATGCCATAGAGTGATTTTCCTTGTAACACTTGCAGATTGGTTCCTTCTATTCCTTAGGCTTTCTCTTATAAGGGATCAACACATGCTTGCTGAGATAACTTATAGAGTGAAGTGATTTGCTACACCCATAATAATATTTTGAGATATGTAGCTTGCGTGGGTGTGCATGTGGAGGAAATTATCTTCATCTTTTATCAGCTGCAAGTAATGGTATAATTATTGGTGAGGACACCCCAAGTGTGAGGCCAAATGTCATGTTTTACATTGTCTTTTCTAGAAATTGATTTGGTGCATCGTCGTATATCCTACACTCATTTGAAATATGTTTTCTCGTTCCCTTAGATGAACATGCATCACCTTTATTGTGTCTCAATTCCTTTGAAAGTTTGGGGAAAAGGTGAAAAATTATGAATGATGTCATCATGGTCCCACAGACACATGGCAACTTTATATTGGTCCATGTCAGTGCTTTTTTGGCTTTGGGGTCAGTCTACATGTAGTTGCGCTCAATATGTTGACTGGGGTTCCCAGTGGGGCCTCTCTATTTAGGGGGGAATATCATACCGGCTTGAATGGGTTCCTCATTGGCATGCCATACTATCATTGATCCTTCCCGGTATCTCAAGTAGACGACTATGATGTTTCCAGGTGACACTGAGTGGGAAGACATGTTTTTTCTTTGTAATGGGTGGATAGTTGGTTGGGAAAAATTGAAATACCACTGTCGCAACCCAATGATAGTGGTTTCTCCTTTCATTCTCTTGTTAGGCGACACCATTCAACTCACGACGCACATCTCCTCAAACCACCATTTCACACCTTATACTTATTATCTCTTGCACAACTTTACGATATGACATTAATCACCCACCATAGATCTTCCTTGATTGCAGTTGTTGGATGATAGATCACCATACCTTCGCTAACACTTGATTCTTAGGCCCTGGTCCCATGATATAACCTTTTTTTGAAAAGGGATCGATTCTTTTAAGAGAATAATTATCCCTGTTATAGCTCTCAGTAAGAACTCATGCACTTAAAACTTTGTCTTGGGCCAATAGCTCATGTTTTTGTTTGTTGATTTCTCTAGGGCACCTCAAAATATGTTATCTATTTTAGCCTCAAAGCTCTGTAAGCTCACATTTTGCCTCAATTTTACCCAATTTTGACGTTATAATATCGACCAGCCTACATACAGGTGACAGGGTCAAATTTGGTACTAACACACACAACGAAAAAATCCTCAACAACTTGGAGGGAAAAAGAAGAGGACCAGAAAAAAAAATTCCAATGCTGAGTCAGGGACCATTCCCACCCAAAAAAATCAATGGGAGGGCATGAATAAGAAGAAGAAGAGTTGGTTCCCCTACATGATTTTTCTGGAAGACCATCCTACCCATGAGTGTCCTCAAAAGGATGAAATCCATCATTATTTGGCACAACAAAAGGCCCCCCAACAACCTATTGTCCTAACTCATCATTTCCTCCCTCAACCTCAACATATGGTTGAAACAAATAATGCACCTCTGCAGGGGGTCATGGAAGGTACCCCTCATCATGAGGGTTCTTCCTCGAATGCCACAATTTTATGTGTGACCATAAAGTCAAAATGCAAACTCGAGCAAAGAACTATGAAAATTCTGATCCTACTTCTACTACACAAGATAAAGCATCTCCTTCCCAGCCTAGTGGCCCTATTCATATTGAGAAATCATCCTTCAACAAACCTCTTCTACCCCCAAAAGGTTTTCTTTGATGAATGACACTCAACCCAAATATACCAAATACACAGGCCTCCCACAACTACAGTATTGTGGAAGACTTGGTCCAGGTACCATGTGCGATGTCAACACTCAAAGTCCTCCAAAGTTGTCGGATGCAACAAAAATCCTTGTTGGATTCCATAGGAGGGGTTGATCCTGTTGACACTCAGAACTGAAATGGGCTACAACAAATCAATCCCGAGGCAACCTCGAACCACTTTGGATTGGGAGCTGCCTCTTCCAACCCGAGAGGGATCTCTCGAACAATGTCACAATAGGAACTTAAGTAGCGTGAAAAAGGTGGGCAGATTTATGGGTAAAAGATGGTCTTAGATTTTTGGAGTTTGGGTGTTAAACCAGGGAAATGGTCCATTGGGCATGGAGTCAAACGAAAACCGAAGAAAAGAGATAATAGCAGAGATCAAATACTTGCAGAAAGTGAGGCAAAGTAAGTCTATCTTTCAACGCTTTGATTGATCATGATGCGGTAGCGGAAAGAAAAAGGAAAGGCCGATGTAGCAAATGATACATGCAGAGTTCTGAAAATGCAGATTGGTCTTACACAACTGATAGCTGGTGCAGAGGAAAGGCAATAAACATTTGCAGAAAACCCAAACCCTTTCGTTACAGTAGTGGTCGTACTAAAGTGTAACGAAGCCCATCAGTTAGAGGAAAACAAAATGTAATGCAGTCGTAATGGATTAAGGAAGACATAAAGATATGGTAAAGACAATTTCAGCTGCGCGTAAGGAAACACACAAACAAAATCCAAACAGTTTTAACACAGCTAAAAGTGAAGAAAACATGCTGAAAGAAATCATCTGTGATGAATCTCACAGTCGCAAATAAACATCTTTTTTATTACTACAATAATGGCTTACACAATAACTCAACAATTACAATGAATCTCTCTTGACAAAGATTTTTCTCCCAGTCCTGCGCTCATGCGCCCCCCTCCTTTTCTGTTACATCTATTTTTTTTTTTAAAAAGAAAAGATGAAACTCTTGGCGTTCCAGGAATCTGAAACGGTTCGTCTTCAAGGAAAATTTCGATTGTGTCGTATGCTCTGCAAGCTATTCGAACCGCTACCAATGGCTTTGACAAGAGGAGTGCTAGCTTAGTATTAGCCATGCGTTGGATTCTAATGCATAAAAAATATGAACACATCCATGGTTTGAAATAGATAAGTTGGTATCAAATCACTGGACATCCAGCTCGTTGTTGTTTTCCTTTTTCGCAAGACCTCTTTATCTCTTTAGGAGCTTGAACAAGAGAAAATACAGAAGTTGTATCCATAGAAGTTGATACATTCGAGACTATGTCAAGATTTTCTGTACCAGTTTTTCGCAAAAGCAACCAAGACATCTATTATAATGTTGGGACGTGGACAATGGATCACAAAGCTACATTTGATATATGAGTTGAAATCTGCATGGCCCGGAAGATTTGTATGCCTGAGAATCAAATAATATATCTATCCCACGAGTGAAAGAATTATGGAAATAGTCTCCACATAACGTTGTTCTTGGACTGGTATCTGAAGCATTGTAAATCATCGTTTGGTCGATCTGCTTCTGATGAATTTTGCATGGACGGCCCCATTCAGACCAAACATCCTGAGGTGAAGCTCCAACAAGGAGATGTCGGCCCACACAATCACTCACACTGAAGGGGAATTGGAAATGCAAATGACAAGTCGGATAGAAAAGTGTATAGATCCTCCGGTCTGCACCATAACTCCCGAGACAAGTTGATCCACATGTTTTATATACAACTACAAATGTAGCAGTATCGGGGCCACCAATTAAAGAATTTAAAAAGTGCATTCAAAGAATTCGTAGCTGTGCTTGATAACACCGAAATCTTCCCCCAGTGGCGTGGTTGTCCCTTCGACTCTTCTGTTCTGGAACCAAATAGCGATTTGCCCCATATTATTCATGAAATCGAATCATGTCATGTAGCCAAGCAAAAGGCCAATGGAAACAATGTTGATGATAATTGCAGCGAGCAGAGCTACGAACAACATACATCAAATGTTCTGTGAATGGATGCACCACGGATATAATTGGCTCTTTCGAATTCCACAAAGGGAGATTGGAAGGTCCTGGAATGACTTGAAATAAAATTAAAAAAAAGAGAGCGTACAAGAGAATATAGTCGCCCAGGTTCCTTCGTTCTGACTGGACCTGTCATAGCTCTTTTCCATATTTTTTCTCAACTTTAAACGCCAATTTACCTTATCACTGCACGAGCTGCTTGACTCGACCTGTATTTTGCAGACGCTTCCGTTCAATAGTGTCCAGGGATTGGTATCGCGTTGACAGTCTAACTGTTAACACGAATTCTGGAAATGGCGCCAGTTATACTGAGCACTGTCTATGCTTAGACAGATGGTGCGTTTCTCCGCATAACCTCGACCGTTTTAAATCAGAACGCCCCAATGCATTTAGGCCAGAACGGTGATAGCGCATTCTTTGTAGGGGACGTAAAAACGCTTCTGATGTTGTCAGATCCTGTAGAGTCGGATAGACTGGCTTTTAAAAAATGATACGTTCTAATGGGTGTCATACCCCTGGCAGCCTCGCTCGGATTACCATAAGTCTGTGCCGTTACTATACGTGTCACTCTTCTCAGTGAGCTGATAATTTTGTAATACTCGGGATCCAAATAACCCGGCGTCCCTTGTATAATTAATGTTGTTGTAGTTCTGTATATGATCGTTGAAACCCGAGAATACTCTCGATGAGATACGGTGATACGTTTCAAAATTTCTGAAGTTGGCAAGGAAGTGGATCTGACGAGTCGAGAGGGTCCACCTATTGTATGTGAGAACCGTCCATTGTCGGTGTCAACGATATCATATTGTGCAGTTTTCATATTAATATCGACAACATCTTTTCAAAATTTTATACCTCGCCTTTGCGCAGTATATTACAGTATCGCGCCCTTTCTGTTGAGACATACTCGGTGTCGTTCGTATATTCGTGGGTTTAGTCGAAATCAAATTTTACTTGCAGATTGTACTGTACTGGATATGGCACCACCGAAGAGAAGGTCTGTACACCAGGAGCAGCAGCCGCAGGAAGTCGCAAACCCTAAGAGAAGGTGTGTACGCCAGCGGCAGCAACCGCAGCAGGAAATCAAAGGTCGTAATAGGGATCAATTGAGAGTGAAATTACCTCGTGACTATTTTAAATAGTTGGATCACATTAAAATTGATTTGAACTTGAGATATCGCGGACGTCCAGTGGGTTGGTTATTACCGCATAATTTGAAGGCTCTGGTAGACCTGACAAAACAGATGGGCTTTGATAACGGTGGACAAACCATTGAATGGTTATCAACAATGGGAATGGGATTTGAGCGTATATTGAATCTTAAACAAGAACTGGACTCGCAAAACGGTGGACAACCAGTAAATTTGTCACTGCCGAGTGATACCAGGCCTCTGGTAGAGCTTACCAAAGAGCTCGGATTTAACAAAGGGGGAGAGACCGTGGATTGGCTGTTAGAAATGGCAACAAATCCTATGCTAGAGCTCATGAAGCTCTTGGGTTTCAAAGACGGGGCAAAAAATATAGAGTGGTTATTGAATCAAGCACAGTCTAGCAATACCACAGTAGGAATGAATCGATTGAATCCCTATGAACGTCCCACGTTATCATCAGCCATGAACGTCCCTCCACAGTTTTCACCCAAACAATTGAAGACACCCGGTTTCCAACCTCCGGGAAAAAGAGCCCAATTACACAATTTTAATGCACAACCTCACAACCAATTCCAGAGCAGTCATGGCCAACGGTTCGCAGAAAAGCAACAAGAAGTTCGAAACACTGGCCAGCAGAATGATTTCTCGAGACAATTCCCTGATTCAAAAGCTGTTTTCAATAATTACTTTGCCAACCAGAACCTTTTTGAGAATATACATCACTAGAACCAGTTTGAAAATATTCATGCCCAGAACCAGAACCAATTTGTGAATATTGATGAACGAAATCGGAACCAGAACCAATTTGTCAATATTCCTTCGCAAAACCCTAACCAATCTAGGTGTCGCAGCAATTGGTAAACACATTGTTGGTGACATGCAATTCTTTGTTGTCGATGGCCTCGACACTTGGGCATTTTCTCGCAGCATTCTCAGGTGCTCTGCGCTCTTCTACATCCTTGGAATCCGCATAAGTCAATAAACTTGAGCATTCTCATTTTTTGTTCTCCAACTATGACATTTGGGCACTTGACACAAGATCTCGTCACCTAGATGCTTTTCGGCAAGCTCGGGTCTTTGCTAGCAACTGGATTTAGCTTAGGTTCTGGTGCTCTGCCTCAAACATTTCTTTCAGTCAAACATTGGCCTGTCACTTCATTTTCTCTTGTGCATAGTGTTGAAAAAATGAAGTTTCATGAGTCTCCATCAATTTTCTCACGTCGTCTCTGTCATCCCATCTTCCTGGAGGTCTGGTCTGCCATTTCCAACAGCTTGCAAAGATCCTAGTTCGATAATCATGCCTGAGCCCGTTTGCCCATATGCAAGAACTGTATTCTTGGGCAGTGCAGTCAAATTTTTTAATATCCGTTACAACATTGGCTCCAACTAGGGATGGTGCTTTCCTGAAAGTGCCAAGAACCGTAGACTGAGTGCCTTCATCCATTTGGCTTTGGAGTCGTAATGCTTATAACAAAACCATACTGGATACTGTTCTGAAAACATATTGAAAACTACTGCTGCAATCTAGTGCTTGAAGTCAAGCTTATTTATATACATCACCTACTCTAACTACTGAAAAAGTTTCCAACATAAAATGAAACGAAAATGCCAGTGAAGGTGAGATCGGAAGAGCGTCGTGTAGGGAAAGAGTGTAGATCTC
>CBVK0100280707.1:0-23450 GCA_900067695.1 Picea abies | reverse complement strand
TTTTATATAGTTTGTATAAAATTTTGACGATTTTTAAGGTAAAATAATTTTATTCTTTAAAAAATGGGCTAATCATTTTTAGAATAGCTAATATTTTTTGGGGAAAAACCATGCAAATTAAGCCCCTAAAATCATCCCTGAACCGAATCATCTTCCAAAATCTATCTATCCCCATCCAAAAAACCATCCAAAGACTAACAAAGTACGAGTACATCTTTACATCCCCTTACAAATTCCAAAACTAATAGACAAACTTCATAATCTCATATTAGAAAATAGTCAAGAACTGAAAAGGTTCTACACAAGGACCTTCCTCCTTAGCATAAAATAATTTGCCTTCCTCCAAATCAAGAGCTTGTTTAGATAGCAAATATGTTGCCGTGTTAAATTATCTATATATATGTTGAATCTTCAGCATCTAGAATTTTGTACTCAACTAGCGTATTTTTTCCATACAAGGCCTTAAAGAGATGACATGCATATTGTTTTTATAAGAAAATCAATCAACTATAACCTTTGAATCTCCCACCAATTGCAAACACGTAATCTACTTAAAATGTACAAAAAAACAATATACTCCATAAGGCTAACAGCTCCCCCCTAAAATTGGTCCCATGTCCACAATTCATTTTAATCCTGTAAACACTCATATATGAACATTTTAAGACTGCACCAACTCCACATCTGGCATCCCCATTATGAGAAGCACCATCAAAAAAACCAACTAGTATATTTCTTTCCAGAATAGGAGAATGAGGAATTCTTTGAACCAAATCAAATTTATCTTTTTCTATCTCACCCAAATCTTTAGAAAACCAAATTACAGACCCTAGAAAGAGATAACTCACATTTTCAAATATAATAAAATTCCTATGTCTCCATATTTCCCAACAAATAAAGCAAGGAATTTCCTTCCATGCTCTAATCTCCTTAATCCAAACTTGAAAGCAAATAGATAGTTGTCCAATACCCCAAACCTTATTTAGATGCAAGAAATTTAATACAGTGTTCCAAACTTTTTTATTAAAAAAAACGATTGACCCTCAAATGATCAATCATTTCCCCTCTTCACCACATAACACACATCAGAGTGAGCTAGCTCGGGAGCAATCTTCCCTCCCGAATTATCTTTCTAGCAGTTTTCTGGCAGCTCCATTTTAAATTTTCGGCCAATCCAGAACTCTGATCAATTTTCTTAGCATCTGGGTTGGGTTAAAATGGGGCAAAACCCTTGGGGCAAGGTTTTGAAATGCATGGAACTTTGATCCATGCAAAACTCAAACTACCCCTGAAAATCTGGCCAGATTCAGGGCCATTTTTTTGCTTGAAAAACGGGTTTGTTTGCTCCCAAGTTAGGCTACTCCGCACACATCTCCCTGGACCAAGTTTGTTTGCTCCCAAGTTAGGCTACTCCGCACACATCTCCCTGGACCAACAAAACCTCTTTTGACCAAGTTACCCTAGGTCAAAATATTATTTTCAGTTATAAGCAAACAAACAATTTGATACGCAGAGGAATTTGTCACTTCCATAATGCATTAAGCCACCCTTCTGAACAAACATCAGTATCATCAAAAAATTGTACTTCATATGCTTGTTTAGCATATACCTTACTTTCTTTCTCATCCCACGACCACAGTATTGAATCAGTTACTTCAGTAAGCTTAAAACCCGAATGTTTAAGACCCAGAACATAAGCATCCCATTCAATTCTTAATTGACCTAAAATATCAAGATTTGCAGCAGATTTCCAATTAAAATCATCCATTCTTTCAGTAGTATTTGAAGCCACCTAATTCAAAAAAACAATTTCTTTTGAATGGAGCACATAAATTAAGTTCATGGAGAGTTTGTAATAAGATTGAGACCCCATAAATGGATCTAATCCAATACGAATATATCTACCATTTCCAGGATTCCAAGCAATCTAATCAGTGATAATTTGCAAAGAAGAAGTGAGGGTCTTCCAGCAGTTAGATACCCTTTGAGATTCTTTCTCCCTTCTCTTAGCCATTCCACAACAGATTTTTGTTTTAAATATTTATTATGTATCACATCATTCCAAAGGCCAGGTGTCATCAAACATCTCCACAAGCTCTTTGTTGCCAATGCCCTACCAAACCAAAAAATATTCTTTATTCCCCAGCCTCCTTTTGTTTTAGGTTTAGCAATCCTTTCACATTTAACCAGATGAAAAGCATATTTTTCCTTAGTGCCATGCCATAAAAAACTAAACATCCTTTTGCGAATTTTATCCAAAACAGTTCTGGGAACTTTTGCCATAGATAACCAGAAAATGGGAATATTTTCAAAAATAGATTTTACAAGGATAAAACAATCACCTAAAGTTAACCATCTATGGCACCATTTAGCAACTCTTTTTTCCACCTTTTGAAGAAGCCATATCCAATCGTCACAAGAGTAGCAATTTGGATTAAGGAAAAATCCTAAATATTTAAATCCTTCTTCTATAGGTTTAACTTCAAAAGGAAACAACTATGTTAATTGATTAATCCCCTCAACAGACCATCCAACTTCCAAAAATTGTGATTTTTGATTACTAAAAGTCATTCCAGTAGCATTGCACAACAGATTAAGAGCATCCTTAAAAACCTTCCATTCTGGTATAGATCCTTTCCCAAACGGAATAACATCATCCACAAAAAGCAAATGTGTAATTCTAAAGCCATTTGCTACTAAAACTCCCTCAAGACTACCATCTTCAACCAGCTTTTTGAGAATCCTACTAAGTCCTTCTACTATGAGTAAGAACAATAACGGTGAAAGAGGACATCCTTACCTCAATCCTCTTGATGCCTTAAAAAAACGAGAAGGACTACCATTTACCAAGACAAATAAATTTGTTGACCTGACACAACCAATGATCCAATTAGTAGCTTCCAAACTGAGTCCAATATGTAGCGGCACCAACCTAAGAAAACTCCAATCTACTTTATCATAGGCTTTCATCATATCCAATTTCAGAACCAAAGATTTAATCTTGTTTGTCTTAATACTATGCAAGGCCTCCCAGGCCACACCAATGGCATCCGATATTCGTCTATCATCCGAGAACCCAAACTGTTCCTTGGAAATCCCTTTAGACAAAGAAGATTTAATTCTGGAAACAATAATCTTCAAGATTACCTTATACGTCAGGTTACACAAAGAAATAGGCCTAAAACCTGAAAATGACTTAGGTTTATCACTTTTTGGAATAAGAGCTATAAAATTCGCATTAAGTGCTCCATTTACATAACCCTTCAACCTTGATTCCTCCACCACTTTCAACAAATCAAGACCCACAAGATAAAAAAACGCCAAAAAAAATTCAACTGTCCAGCCATCAGGGCCAGGACTCTTAGACACAACAAAGCCTTTTAAAGTATTCAGTACCTCATTCAGATTAACCAAATCAGCTACCTTTCTACCTTCTTCCTCAGAAAATAAACGAGGATAGGCTTGAATTACCTCCAATTGATGAACAATAGAAATATTTTCATGTGCCCTAAATATATTCTGAAAATACAATAAAGCTTCTTTTTCTAGATCTTGTTGACGAATAACTAGAGATCCATCCTCCTTTCTTATGTCCCAAATGGAATTAACATGTCTTCTATAGTTAGCATAAGAATGAAAAAAATGTGTATTTTGATCATCGCATGCAAGTTAGGTAGTTCTGTTTTTTTTGTTGCCATGTCTCATCTTCATGATTCAGCAACTTCATCTTCCTAGTCTCTTTCTCCATCACCAACACCCTTTCTTCTTCAATAAAAAAACCTCAGGGATTTAATGAGTAAAGACTCCCTGATTTTGCTTCCAACTGAACTAATTCCTCTTTAGCTTTAAGTTTCAAATTTCGCTCCGAGGCAATAACCAATAATTTCAACTGTTTTAATTTGTGAACCAATGATTTCAATTGTTTTAATTTGTGAACCAATGAATCCATTGGTGAAGATTCCTCCAACACTTGAAAATTATGCCAATTTGATCGAACTAGAAACATAAATTTTGGATCAGATAGCCAAACAAAATTCATTTTGAATGGATACTTTATCTTTTCCTGACCCTGATCAATTTGGAAGACCACGAGCATGTGATCATAAATTTTAACATTTACCACCCATTTAACACTTTTGTAACAAACAAAAAAATATAACCTAAAACTTAAAATTTAAAAATAATAAGACTATATAATAAAAATATATACAAACTTTTAAAAATATAACTCTATCACATAATCTCAAATTTAAAATTATTAAAACTATGTATTGCATAGATCTTTTTTATTATAATCTCAATTTAAAATTTAAATGCAATGAAGCTATATAATAAGCAATGTATATTATTTTTATAACATATAAATTTATCTCACTCCCAGTATGTTATAAATTTATCTCACTCCCCATCTATTATGCATCTATATTGTGAAGTATATATTTGTTTAAGCTTTTCATATGTGGTAATTTGGAATAATAGGGTATATATATTTGTTTAAGCTTTTCATATGTGGTAATTTGGAATAATAGGGTACACTTTTAAAGTTTAAGCAATCTTTTTAACCTTGATGTTTTAGTATTTTTAGTTTTAACTTTTTTCTTTTCAGGGTTGAGGTGGTTTCATGAGATGGTTGGGAGGTAGGTCTTGTTCTTTTTTCTTCCAATTTCAAATTTTTGATGAGACTCTAGTTCGTTGTGATAAGGTTGGAAGGGTAGATTCCCCTAGGAGTGGGACCCCCTCACAGGTGTGTCTCTAGACGTCTCGTCGCTTGCTAAGTCATAAGTTACTTTCTAGGCATTGGCTTGTGGAATGTTGGCACTAGCCTAGGGGTTATAGTGGTGCAACCAGTCGAATTTGAACATGGGCCTTGCCCAAGTAATCTCGACCAAATACCGATTATTTAAGATTTAAAAATAAAATAAAAAATTCTCCCTCTTCTCATCCACTGTTTTGAAAAAAATCAAGATTTGGTATTAAATTTTCTAAACTAATATACATTAATGTAACATAAGATAAGATTCAACCTATAAGGAGAAAAACCAAAAAGAAAGTACACTTATAAGAAGAAAAGAATATTGTTGAAAATTATATATATTCCAAGGGGTGAGTTCAACCGATTGTCATCAATGTTATTGGGCATTTGGCTAGTTTCTAGCAAGTGCCCAATCTAAATCCCCTTGGGTTAGACACACTAGACTATGTAGACATGTTTAATAAGGGATGTCATCCACAAATGTAGAGAAGCATCCCTTGAATTACCCCATGAGATTTCCCTTGAAAAAAAATTATGTGTTATGTGTGTGTGTGTGTGTGAGTTTATAAGAAGAAAACCATTAAAGGGGCACCCATACAAGGAGAAAATAACATATAACTTGTTGTATAACCTATTAAAAAAAAATCATGGATGGGGTGCTTGGGAGGACCTATGGAACAAGTGCCATGGGGTGCTCAAAATCACAACCTCATGGGCTCACAGATGCAACAAGTTATGAACATGACAATCACCAAGATAGGGATTATCATTGCAGATCCCTCCTATCTGATTAACAAATGTTTGCATGATTCAACCACAATGTGTAGCATCATGTTTGAAGAAGGGATGAAAGTTCTAATGGTTCACCCATGGAGATAGAAGTGGAGAAAGGTTGGGTAATGGGGGAAGCAGTGCATTGTTGTTGCTCTTGTCTCATTTCTAGATTTGATCCTTTTTCTTTGATTTTGAGTTTCCTTTTTTGTTTAGCAATATGGTGTGTTTCTCCTTTTGGCTCACCTCCCTATTAGGCTTGGGAAAACAAGGATCTCTATCCACAATCGAGTGAAAATATGTGGGATGACCTAGGGAGTCCCTCTCTAGTTATCCTCTTTGGGTGGGTAGTTGATATCCTGATTTTCAAACCTTCCCCCCATTCTTGGTGTTTCCTCTCAATCCCTCATCGCAACCTACCCTCTGCCACTCCTATCACTCATCCTTAGGCCAATATGTTTGATTCCAATGGTGAACCTCGACCAAAATCTAACAAATGTGAGGTTAAGGGAACCAAGAAGTATGTTAGGGAAACCTTGAACCCACAGCTCCCTCGTTGTATCACTCAAGTCTAGGATAATGCCATGAATGTGGCATCCAATTGTGAGCATTGCTTTCCTACTTTCACCAAGGAGCATTGCTTTCCTACTTTCATCAAGGAAGAGTTCATCCACATTGAGAATTTGGTCAAGCATAAATGAAGGAAAATTACCAACGAACGGGTTGAGGTAGAGTTCCATGACTAGGTTATGAACATAGGGTTCTCTCACTCCAGAGACACCAAGATTTTCAAGCTAATAGAGCTTTATTGGTTGAGCAAATCTTTCATAGCATAGGTTGTTGAAGTGAGGGGTCAACAATAGCAAGTAATTCTCCACAAATTGAACTTAATGGAAAACTTTGAAGCAATTTGCAAAGTAGTTTATGACATTAACATCGTAGTGAAAGACACGGAGGCTATCAAGCACAACCCAGTGGAAACAATAGAACCTGCTCAAGAGTTTGAAGGTACCCCTTCCAACCCCATCACGATTGGTGAAGATTTTGAGGAAAAAGAGGACACTCAATAGTAGCAAAAGAAGCCATGTGTACTCCTAAGTTATAAAATGTCTACTGTCTTTTGTTAAATTTACATATGAGAACTAGGCTTCCCAATTTGGTTTTGTCAATCAAGTCAATTATCTTGTATGTTGTATTTAGTAGTTATCTATGCCATGTTACTACTAGGGATTTAGATTTAAATAACTTTGTCTTGCAATCTAGCAAGAAAAACATTAATATTTTAACTTACTGTGGCCCTAGTTTCCTTAGAAGCATGCCACAATTTCCCTTCACTATATTATATTTTCTACTCTATTAATATAAATTTCAACTAGCTTAATAAATAAATAAAAACTCTAAAATTTAAGGGTTGGACAATTTTACTACATGTGAGTGTTTATCAGTTTCTCTCCAACAGAACCTAAAAAAACGTTCAAAATATGGGAAAATGTTTAAATTAAATGTAAATTTCAACAAAGAAAAGAAAATTGAAGAGTGACTGAAGACAGAAAAGAAAGATATATATCGGTCTTTGCTTTATGCATCTCCTTAAATAAATGATGTTTTCTCTTTGTTATGTTTTTAGTTCTTAAAATGGTATACGATGAAAATTATTTAAAATTAAATTAAATTTGAAAAAAAAAACTAGCACTATATAAGATTAAATTTGAATATAGTTAATTGGGTTAGCATAATTGAGTTTAGAGCACTTCTTCAACTATTGCCAAGTCCAATGGATTACCAATCATCAACCCAACTAAATTCAAATAACAACATTAGCAACAAAATTTATATTTTAAAAAACATTAACAACAAACGTTTTTTATGAACCACTTAAATATACCAAAACAACATAAACCCAATTCAATGGAAATTAAAAGGGGAATTGGACTATAACACTTACCAAATAAATTCAATGGATAACTTCATGATCTTGTCTTATGCTTCTGTCAAAATATGAGGGAAAATGACTAGGGTAGGTGACTTGAAGGAGGGACACCAAATACTTTGGTATCAATCCTTAGTAAAAGGTTTGGGATGTGTGCAAAACAAAAGGTTTGCAAGTGTTCCCAACAGAATCACTAGAAAAGGGATGTGTTATAAGAAAATTCTATCCGTTGAGATGGATTTCACCTATCCGACAGTCAAGCTAGTTACAACATCTTTGGTAGCTCAACACAAGGCAAAGGCTAGCTACACCTTAGATGGTCCTATGTCTAAAGCAGTGAAAAGGGGAAGAAGGAGAGGCAAGGGACTTGCATGCAATCCCTCTTAAAACCACCCAACTTGGATATTTTCCTCCCTTGACTCATTGGAGAGTCGAAAAGGCCTGGGGATGGTATTAGTGTGAAGTGGATGTGAAAATAAGCTTGTTCATTTTTAGGCCAGCAAAATAATAAAAGGAAACTAAAGGAAAAAGAGGTCAAATGGGGTTTAAAACAACCAACAGATGAACAATTTGTCCAACTGTACTTGAATTAAGAGTCAAATTAACCTCAAAAATCTATATCCATGCCATTTAGTATGTCTAGAAATTACAAGTAGCCCTGAATGAGTGAAAAACAAATTGTTTGTACCTCAAAATGCTTGAAAATGGGCCCAAAATTTCTCAAGAAGTGATCTAGGTAAGTTAAAGATGGGTTGAGTGGAAAAATTGAGGTCTGAAAATTCAAATTTATCCCTTCAGTATGTTGCTACAACCATGAAAAATTGTAAACCAAAGGCTAGAAACTACTCAGAAAATAAACCCTTAAATTATAGTGATTCCAGAGTTGATATTGGGTTACTTAGGTGCTAGGAATTAAATTTATGAGTACTATAAATTCAAGATATCCCTTTGTTGTGTTGTGTAAGTAGGTATCCACTTGTGTTAAATTGTCAAGTCCCAACAACAAGGCCAACACCTAACAAGTCTAACTATGGAAACTAATCCTGATTCACCAACCCCTAGGAGGTCAAAAAGTGAGATTGCATCACTTTATATCAGTTGTAAAATCAATATGACAATAGTTGATTGCTACTTATTTCATATTGGTTGAAAGAAAAGGTCTACAAGGTGATGAGTGGACTAACGAAAGGTTCGAAAATTTAACCATGTATGATTTTAAATTTTATCTGGTTAATCAACAAGCAAAGGCTACCAATCTATTATGAAGGTCTTGGTTTTGAAACCTTCCCCCCATTCTCAATGTTTTCTCTCAGTCCCTCAACACAACTTTCCCTCTATCAATCTTATCACATATCCTTGGGCCAAGATGTTCAATTCCAATGGTGAACCTCAAGTGAAATCCAACAAATGAGAGGTTAAAATGGGAACCAAGAAGTATGTTAGGGAACCCTAAAGCCACAACTCCTGGTTGTATCACTTGAGTCGAAGCTAATGCCATGAATGCGACATCCAACTCTCAATGTTGCTTTCCTACTTTCCTCAAGGAGGAGGTTGCCCACATTGAGAATTTGGTCAGACAAAAATGAAGGAAAATTACCAATGGACAATTTGAGGCAGAGTTCCACGATTGGGTCCCAGACATAGGGTTCTCTCATTTGAGGCAGAGTTCCACGATTGGGTCCCAGACATAGGGTTCTCTCACTCCATAGACACCAAGATTTTCAAGCTAACAGAGCTTTATGGGATGAACAAATATTTCATAGCACAAGTTGTGGAAGAGAGGGGTCAACAACAACAAGTAATTCTCCACAAATTGGACATAACGGAAAAGTTTGAAGAAATTCGTAAAGTAGTTTATGACATTAATATCATAGTGACAGACCTAGAGGATGTCAAGCACAACCTAGTGACAATACCAAAACATATTCAGTAGTTTGAAGGTACCCCTTCTGACCCCATCTCTATTGATGAAGATTTTGAGGAAAAAAAGGACACTCAATAGTAGCAAAAGAAGGTACATGTGCTTATGGGTTAGAAACACATGCTCTCTTTTGTTAGCTTTATAGATGGGAACTAGGCTTCCCAGTTTGATTTTGTCAATCAAGTCAATTATCTTTTATGTTGCATTTAACAATTATCTAGGCCATGCTACTACTAGGGATTTAGATATAAATAACTATGCCTTGCAATATTGCAAGAAAAACACAGATATTTTAACTTACTGTGGTCCTAGTTTCCTTAGAGGTAGGCCACGGTTTTCCTTGACTGTGTTTTATTTTGTACTCTATTAATATAATTTCAGCTACCTTAATAAATAAACAAAAACTATAAAATGTAAGGGTTGGAGAATTTTACTACATGTGAATGTTGATGTTTTTCTCTCCAAAAGAGCTCATAAAAAACGTTTAAAATGAGGAAAAATGTTTAAATTGAATGTAAAATTTCAACATAGAAAAGAAAATTGAAGACAAGAAAAGAAAGATAATTATCATTCTTTGCTTTATGCATCTCCTTAAATAAATGATGTTTTCTCTTAATTATGTCTTTAGTTCTTCAAATGATATAAGACGAAAAATATTTAAAATTAAAATAAATTTAAAAACCTGGCACTATATAAGATTAAATTTGAATATAGTTAATAGCATGATTGAGTTAAGAACACTTCTTCAACTATTACCAAGTCTAATGAATTACCAATCATTTGTCCAACTAAATTCAAAAAACAACATTAACAATAAAATTTATATTTTAAAAAACATTAACAAGGATTACCAAATCAAATGGATCACCAACTACTAACACAACTAAATTTATACTTTTAACAACATTAACAACAAACCTTTTTAACCAACAACTTAAATATACCAAAATGACATAACACCTAATATAATTGAAATTAAAAGGGGAAGTGAACTATAACACCTACCAAAGAAATTCAATGAATAACTTCATGATCTTGTCTTATGTTTTTGTCAAAAGATGGGGGAAAATGACTCGGGTAAGTGGCCTAAAGGAGGAACACAAAAGAATTTGGGTTCAATCCTCAATAAAAATTTTGGGATACTTGCAAAACAAAAGGTTTGCAAGTGTCCCCAGTGGAGTCGCTAGAAAGGGACATGTTATAAGAAAAATCAGTTCGTTGAGATAGATTCCACCTATCCAGTAGTCAAGTCGATTACAACCTCTTTGGTAGCTCGACACAAGGCAAAGGTTACTAGCACTTTAGATGGTCCCGTGTCTAAAACAGTGAAAAGGTAAAGACGGAGAGGTGGAGGATTTACATGCAACCCCTTTTAGGACCACCTAGCTTGGAAATTGTCCTCCCTCAACTCCTTGGAGGATTGAAAAGACCTGGGGATGGTATTTATGTGAGTGGATGTGAAAATAAGCTTGCAAACAACAATTTTTTTACTCCCCTATGGACTCAGGAAGATGATCTAAACTAGTTCATGTGTCAACCAGGGTCTAAAACAACTAACTGGTGAACAATTTGTGCAAATGTATTTGAATTAATAGTCAATTTGGCCTCATAAACCTACAATCGTGTCATTTAATATGGCTGGAAATTATGAACAACCCACAATAATGAGTGAACAACAAGTTGTTTGTACCTCAAAATGCTTGAAAATGGGCCCATAATTGCCTAGGAAGTGATCCCGATAAGTTAAAGATGGGTTGAGTGGAAAAATCAAGGTCTAAAAATGCAAATTCTTCCCTTCAATATGCTACTACAACTAGGAAAAATTGTAAACCAAAGCCTGGAAAGTACTCACAAAATAAATTCTTGAAATTCTAGTGATTTTGAAGTTGAGTATAGGTTAATTATGCGTTATGGATTAAATTGTTGATCATTGTAAATTCAATACAACCCCTTGTCGTGTTGTATAATTAGGTATCCACTTATGTTAAATTACTTTGGCAAGTCCCAACAACAAGGCCACCACCTATCAAGTCTAGTTGAGGAAAGTAATCCCTATTTACCAATCCCTAGGAGGTCAAAAAGTGAGATTAAATCACTATATATCAGCTGTAAAATTAATGTGACAAACCATGATTGCTACTTCTTTGGTATTGGCTAAACAAAAAGGTCTATAAGGTGATGGGTGGATTAACAAAAGGCTCGAAATTTTAACCATGTATGATTTTAAATTTTATCTGATTAATCAACAAGCAAAGGCTACCAATATGTTGTGAAGGTCATGGTTTTGAAACCTCCCCCCCCTATCTCAGTGTTTTATCTAAGTCCCTCATCACAACCTGCCCTTTGTCACTCCTATCACTTATCCTTGGACCAAGATGTTGAATTCCAATGGTGAACCTCGATTGGAATCTAGCAAACATGAGGTTAAAAGGGGAACCAAGAGGTATTCAAGGGAAAACCTGAACCCGCAATTCCCCTGTTGTATCACATGAGCCCAGGATGATGGCATGAATGCAACATCCAACTATCAACATCGCTTTCCTACTTTTGTTAAGGAGAAGGTCACCCACATTGAGAATTTCCTACTTTTGTTAAGGAGAAGGTCACCCACATTGAGAATTTGATTAGATAGAAATGAAGGAAAATGACCAGCAAACAGGTTGAGGCAGAGTTCCACGATTGGGTCCCAGACATGGGGTTCACTCACTCCACAAACACCAAGGTTTTCAAGCTAACAAAGCTTTACTAGTTGAACAAATATTTCATAGCACAAGTTGTGGAAGAGAGGAGTCAACAACAACAAGTAATTCTCCACAAACTGGACTTAATGGAAAAGTTTGAAGCAATTTGTAGAGTATTTTATGACATTAACATGATAGTGATAGACATAGAGGATGCCAATCACAACCCAATGGAAGTATTATAACCTACTCAAGAGTTTGAAGGCACCCCTTCCAACCCCATCCTAATTGACGAAGATTTGAAAAAAAGGAGGACACTCAACAATAACAAAAGAAGGCACGTGTACTCCTGGGTTAGAAACGCTCACTCTCTTTTGTTAGCTTTACAGATGGGAACTAGGCTTCCCAGTTTTGTTTTGTCAATCAAGTCAATTATCTTTTATGTTGTATTTCGCAGTTATCTAGGCCATGTTACTACTAGGAATTTAGATTTAAATAATGTTGCCTTGAAACCTCACAAGAAAAACACTAATATTCTAACTTACCATAGTCCTAGTTTCCTTAGAAATAGGTCATGATTTGCCTTGATTGTATTTTATTTTTTACTTTATTAATATAAATTCCAGCTAGCTTAATAAATTTAAAAAATGTAAAACTTAAGGGTTGGAAAAATTGAACTTATAATTTCAACATAAAAAAGAAAAGTGAAGACAAAAAAAACCCAACAAACATCTATCCTTCTTTACTTTATGCATTTCCTTAAATAAATAATGTTTTTTCTTTATTATGTTTTTAATTCTTAAAACAAAATAAAAAATATTTTAAAAAAACTAACCCTATATAATTCTTAAAACAAAATAAAAAATATTTTAAAAAAACTAACCCTATATATTTATTATGTCTTTAATTCTTAAAACAAAATAAAAAATATTTTAAAAAAACTAACCCTATATAAAATTAAATTTGAATATAGTTATTTGGATTAGCATAATTTAGTTAAGAACACTTCTTCAACTATTACCAAGTCCAATGAATTATCAATCATTATTCTGTTTAAATTCAAATAACAACATAATTTATATTTTAAAAATGATTATTAAATCAAATGGATTACCAACCATTAGCACAACCAAATTTATATTTATATTCTTAAAAACATTAATAACAAACATATTTTATGAACCACTTAAATACACCAAAATAAAATAAAATAATGTAAATTTAAATATAGTTTTAAAATATTAAAAAAAATTATTTTACCATATTAATAAATATAACACATGAAGTTAAGACTTGTGGTCACATAATATTCAATACAAGGTGATTGCCTCTCATACCCAAGCATCCTGCTATATATATTTAATAATTTGCACGTTGATCAATCCACCAAATCAACGTTAGCAAGAGTCATTCAAGTAGCCTCTAAGATTCCTTAATACACATGCACTAAGTTGAGCCCCATTCATTAATTGCCTGTTAGGACTAGTTAATTAGGACATATAATTATAGAAAAGTTAGAAACTTTTCCACTTGGTCCCACATGTTATATCGTTGTTTAAACATACATTTGAAATGACCCGAATGCTTTTTTAAGAGGCCAAATTCATGCTAACTTTGGAGTTTTATGCATTTTTAGCTAAAACGTTTGCACGAGGAGTGTGATCAAGTGTGAATACAGTTTTTAAGTACTTAATCTACGAGGGTTTTAAGACATAGGATTGTAACCTTTTTCTATAATTAGATATCCTGATTAAATAGTCCTATAAAGCAATTAATGAAAGGGACTCAACTTAGTGCATGTGGATTAAGGAACCTTATATGTGGATTAAGGAATCTTATATGCTACTCGAATCACCTTGATATTGATTTGGTGGATTGATCAATATTTAAATTAATGTATGGTATTAGGTATCCGGATTCATAGCTTAGGTGGTTGGGTAGTATGTTTGTTATCATTCTTACTCGTGTTTGATTTCCATAAAGCAGACATGTTGGCCCATTGTGATAAGGTTAGAACGGTAGATGCTCTCTAGGATAGAGGTTCCACCCGGTGAGCTTCAGGACGTCTTGGCCTTTGCTAAGTCACAAGTTTATTGTTATGCGCTAGCTTGCAGGCTATTGACACTAGCCTAGGGGTTATAGTGCCAGCCAACCAGATTTGGACCTAAGCCTCGCCCATGTAATCCTGGTGAGTTACCAATTCCTCTACATCTAAAAAAAGAAAAAGAAAAAAGATGCATGGTATTAGAGGTAATCACCTTGTATTGAATATTATGTTTGTACGAGTCTTAATTCCATGTATTACATTTTTTAATAATTTTTAAAAAAATATTTAAAACTTATGTCATTTTAGTGTATTTAAATGGTTAGTAAAAAATATTTGTTGTTAATGTTGTTAAAAATACGATGATGATGATGATTAACGTCCACTGAGACCAAAATTGGTCTATCGAACCTTAAAAGAAGTAACAAATTATTTAGATTTCTTTAGAATTTTATTTATGTGTTTGAAAAGCTTTAAGAGAAGACTTCCAAGATCACCATAGTTTTGATGACTTAGGAGGTTAGGAAGGTCGGTATGACAAATATTTTGAAATTGTGATCTAATTTGAGTATACACGGGGCACTCTAGGAGAAAGTGATTTTCATCTTCAAGCCTCTTAGTGTAACAAAGATGACATATTCTTTCATCCCACAATGTTTTGGGAATTCTCCAATGCCCAGTTTTGCTATGCAACTCGTGGGAGTTGGTTCAAATTTAAGCAATGTTGATTTTTTTCTTTATGCTATCAGAAATGAGAGATACTTTTGGTCTTCTAGGTTAGATTTGACCACCTCCTTGTAGTATCTTAATTTTCTTTTGTCCTCTACTTCTTTATCATGCCACATTTTCTCCTTAAATTTAGATGTAATAATATTTTAATTTTATCAGTATTATGCATAATGACATCTTCCTATATCCCCTAATGATTTAGCCAAGACTTAACATCTTTATGCCATTCCCGCTTGAGTTGTTGGTGGTTTTGGTTGGAGTTTGAAGCAATTTTGGGGAGCCTCTCATCGTCCATGTTGTTTATCTTGTTCTTGTACACCAAACACATATTCATGGTTGTGCTCTTATTGGGGAAATGCTTACTTCTATAAAGAGGATAGGATAGGGTGTATTGCCTTTAATTTTGAGATTGTAAGTGATAAAATTATTTTGGATATGCTTTATCTTTCTCCTTGATTCTCTAGAGATACTACATCCTCAAACTTCAATCCATATAAGATAATAGGAGTGACAAGAGTATCGAAGATGAGGTTTTTCTTATCATATAGCCAAAGGTCTGCTAGCTTACACTTATTTTCAAGCCCATAACAAGTTTTCCACCCTCCATTTATCATTTTCTCAATGCTATAATTTCAATTGAGCATGTGATGAATGTCAATTCCAAGAATATATTCGTATGAAGGCACTTCCTCCAAGTTATTGTTTTTCCAATGGAAAATTAGCTCAATTATATTAGTAAATATAATTTTTTACATCCACTAGACCATATATGTCTTCAAAGTCAGGGCAAAAAAAACTGTCCACTAACAAAGATATCCAGAAAAACATTTCAAATTACATCCGAGAAGAGCTCCATACATGATCAAAACTCTCCGGAGTATGCAAAAACTTAATACCTATATACCAAAAAGCCACCACAGTCTAGAAAACGTAGCGATGATACATAAGGCACTTCCTCCAAGTTATTGTTGTCATATACAAAAGTATCATAGGTGATCTTTTGGGATTTAATTATCATAACTTTTGCATTATAAGTGTGCACAATGATGCCCATACTAGAGCAGAAGCCCTTGAGGATTCTTAGTTGCTTACTGAGGTCACATGGATTCCTCTCCATGAGAACAATATCATTGGCATAAAAAAGAAGGATGATGACTATACTAACAAGAGTCGGGCCATTACAACCAACATCTTCCAAACAATATTCTAACTTAACAATGTATATGCCAAAGAAGATAAAAAACAGGGAAGAACCTTGCTTGATTCCTATATTATAGTTAATTTATTTCGACCACTTAATTTATTGTGGTAGTGATTAATAATCCATTAACTTAATAATCCTTATTAATATTTTTTAAATATATATTTTGTTAAACCCTTCTATTGAAAATAAATTAATTTAACTAGTGATAAATAATCCATTGAATTGAATTTGATAATAGGTGAAGCAATGCTCTTAAACTAATCATGTTAACCCAATTGACTATACTCAAATTTAATCTTATATAGTGCTAAGTATCATAGACAATCTCCTTGTATTGAATATAAAGTGTGAACGAGTTCTTTACTCCATGTATTACATTTGTTAGTAGGTAAAAATGAATTTTTTTTTAATATTTTAAAAATGTATTTAAAATTTGTCATTTTGGTGTATTTAAGTGGTGCTTAAAAAAAGTTTTGTTGTTAATGTTTTTAAGAATATAAATTTATTCTATATTAATAGTTGGTAATTCACTTGATTTGGTAATTTTTTTAATGTTTTTTAAAATATAATTTTTGTTGTTAATGTTGTTATTTGAATTTAATTGGGCATTTTTAATTCATTGAACTTGGTAATATTCGAAGAAGTGTTTTTAAGCTAATCATAATAACGTAATTGATTATATTCAAATTTAATAGGTTTATATTTTATTTTATTTTTTTATATTATTTTAAAAATTAAAGATATAATAAAGAGAAAACATTGTTTATATAAGAAAATGCACAAAGTAAAGAAGGATATATGTTTTTTTCTTTTTTCTTTTAAGTTCAATTTAAACATTTTTTTTTTTTCATTTTGAATGTTTTTTTATGGATTCTTTTGGAGAGAAAACCATCAACGTTGTATAAATTTTTCCAACCCTTAAATTTTACAAGTTTTTTTTTTAAGTTAACTGAAATTTATATTAACATAATACGAATTAAAATATAATTGAGGCAAATTATGGCCCGTTTTTAAGGAAACTAGGACCATATTAAGTTAAATATTAGTGTGTTTCTTGCAAGATTGCAAGGCAGAGTTATTTAAATATAAATCCCTAGTAGTAGCATGGCCTAGATAACTACTAAATACAACATCAAAGATAATTGTTTGGATTGACAAAACTAAAATGGTAAGCTCAGTTCCCATCTATATATTAACAAAAGAGAGTAGGTGTTGCTAACCTAGGAGTACACTTGCCTTCTTATGCTACTTCCTCAAAATTTTCATCAATCGGGATGGGGCTGGAAGGGGTGCCTTCAAACTCTTAAGTAGGTTCTGCTGCTACCACTAGGTTGTGCTTGAAAGAGAGTAGGTGTTGCTAACCTAGGAGTACACTTGCCTTCTTATGCTACTTCCTCAAAATTTTCATCAATCGGGATGGGGCTGGAAGGGGTGCCTTCAAACTCTTAAGTAGGTTCTGCTGCTACCACTAGGTTGTGCTTGACATCCCATGGGTCTGTCACTATGATGTTAATGTCATAAACTGGTTTGCAAATTGCTTCAAACTTTTTATCCATTAAGTAGAGTTTGTGGAGAATATCTTGCTACTGTTGACCCATCTCTTCCACAACCTATGTTATGAAAGAATTGTTTAGTTAGTAAAGCTTTGTTAGCTTGAAAATATTGGCATCTCTGGAGCATGGATGATTTTAGGGGCTAAATTTCGCTCATGGGCTAATTTTTTTTACAAAAATATCGCCATACATTTTATAGTTGGCACATGAAGGATCGGTAATATTCGCCAAGGTTTCTACATTCTAAAATAAATTTCCATCCTTAAAATCATCCCTGCTCTGGAGTGAGAAAACCTGTGTCCGAAACCCAATCACAAAACTCTATCTCAACCTATTTGTTGGTCATTTTCCTTTGTTTTTGTGAGATCAAATTCTCAATGTGGGTGACCTCCTGCTTGATGATAGTAGGAAAGCAACGCTAATAGTTGGATGTTGCATTCATGGCATCAGGTTAGGCCCGAGTGATACAACGAGGTAGCTGCAAGTTTAGGGTTTCCCTGACATACTTCCTAGTTCCCCTTTTAACCTCGTATTTGTTGGATTCTATTTGGGGTTCACCCTTGGAATTCAACATCGTAACCCAAGGATAACTGGCATGAGTGACAAAGAGCAAACTATAATGAAGGATTGACAGAAAATGTTAAGGTTGGGGAGAAAGATTCAAAACCAAGATATCAACCACCCACCCAAAAAGGATAACCAAAGAGGGACCCCCAAGTTGTCCCACATATTTTTTCCTGACTATGGATAGACAACCTTGCCTGTCTAAACTTAATAAAAAATTGAGCAAAAAGAAAAAATAAACCAAACTACTAAACAAGGAAACTCAAAATCAAACCAACATGATCGAACATAAAAACGAGACAAGAGCACAAAAGAAGTGGCAATGCACTGCTTCCCCATTACCCCAACAAAAAACAAACCAAACTACTAAACAAGAAAACTCAAAATCAAACCAACATGATCGAACATAAAAACGAGACAAGAGCACAAAAACAGTGGCAATGCACTGCTTCCCCATTACCCCAACCAAAAACAAACCAAACTACTAAACAAGAAAATTCAAAATCAAACCAACATGATCAAACATAAAAACGAGACAAGAGCACAAAAACAATGACAATGCACTGCTTCCGCATTACCCCAACCTTTCTCCATTTCTTGCTTCAAAGAACACATCAATTCCCTTCAAGAGTAAGAGATCTCCCATTTCAGTCTAGCGCTTACACTCTTCACACCACCTATAATCCTCTTTCTCCGCATCTTATCATTGCACAAGTCATATCCGACATAATACACTGTGCCTAATGGAATACACTCTCTTTTACTAAACCCAACACTTTATGCACCACATGAGAGCATCCTTTGCATAGTCGATGTGGCAAGCATTCAAATTAGGATTATAGGCACAACCAATTAAGGTGAGGCAAGTAAATGACAGCTTTTTTCATGGACCACTACTTATCAACTTGCGTCGAAGTTGAAGAGCTAGGGATCCACGTTAGAATTTCATGATTCAATCGTCTTGGCTCTAGTCGAGGTATCCTTTAAATGCTACCTCGACTAGAACATAATCATAATTTTCCTCTTCAATGAGTATCCTCATACCTAGACCAGGGCAACCCATAACATTGATATAGGTTCCCAGTTCTTATTTTCGGTAGGTTATCCCCTCCACGTGTGGAACTTAGGAATGGAATGGTAAGTGCAAAATATTGAGATTGATTAACAATGTAAACATTCTTCATTTTATATTGGTTATGATTTTAGTTATAAATAGTTGTTATTTTAAAATGTAAATTTTTTTTTTATGATTATTAGTTATGTTAAAGGTATGGGATTATAACAATGAATTTGCTATTGATTTGATATTAATTTATCTTTTATTTTAAATTTATGTGTGAAATGTAATGTTTAACTTTATATATATATATATATATATATATATATATAATTTATTTTTCTTATTACTATTTGATTAATATATTTCAAGTTTTATTGTTGTCTTCAAGTATTTCAATACTTAAAATTTATTATATAATCAATAAAATTTATTATAAGTACCATCACATTCAATTCCATACCGACTTGTTATTATATTTATATATTTATTAATGATTGGCGGTGTCTCTGATCCTTGTGATAGGTGTGGAAAATCTCGATCCCGTAGGTGTGAGGCTCCCTCGCAGAACCCAAACCAACGAAATCTTCATGTATCCTATCCCCGTGAAAGCTTAATGCGCCTTCAATCCCTGAGCGTTACACATCGCCCACACATCATTCTTTTTGTTGTACGTAAAATTAATTTCAATATGATATTATATAATATAATACAATTAACTTATATTTGACATGTATGTATTTATTTTGTTGAGAGTATTAAAGTATTTCTTATTTTAGTAAATTTATAACTTTATTTAAAAATAAATGAATTAAAATTTTTAAAAATTTCATTTTTTTTTTTCATTCATATAAATACAAATTATTTGTAATATATATATATATATATATATATATAATGACTTTATAAATATGTAAAAAATACTATCTATTCCACTCTTTAACGTAAAAACATGAAAAGGATAATATTTTTACTTTTTTATTTACGAGAATTATAAAATTTTAAGTTACTTTAATTTTTACCTTTAAATTTTTTTTTTTGAATTTTACTTTAAAGTGAAAACAAGATTTGAAAAACCATTTTTATATTTTTGTAGGCCTCAATATTTTTTGCAATGTAATTATTAAAAAAGAATTAAAAATATTCTTTTAAAGATTGAAATAATGAGTAAGTGCATTGTGGTTTCCGATTTTCAAGTAATTTTGAGAATAGTAAAATTCTTCATAAAATTTAAAAAAAATTACTAAAAAATAACATTCCTTAAAGAAAATTAATAATTCTTATATCATAACAAACAAGATTGAAAGATGAATCTATTTTTAATATGTTTGAAAAATGATTTTCAAAGTATGGTAAAAATAGGTTTTTGAAAAATGCAACAATCACGTCATCTAGCAAACAAAACTCACACCTTAACCAATTAAGCTATATATTTCTTTATTAGTCCCTGCCATGAGACTATAGCAATGAGTTTGCTTTTGATGTGACATTAATTTGCATTTTACCATAAATTTGTGTATGCAATGTAATGTTTAACATAGGAAAACAAATATATGTTTTTTGATATAAAAAAAATATTTGGGTTTCTCATTTCTAATTGGTTGATAGAATTGAAGTGTTATTCTTCACTTCTTTCAATATGTAGAATTAATTACATAATCAATGAATTTCACCAATCACCAATACATTTTGAATAATAAACAACCATCAATTATTATCTTTTGACAAAACATATTCATTACTTGTGCATTTAGTTATATTAAGTTTCATTGTTCAATGCAACCCTTGCTTATCATTCAATAGAGAGAATTAAAAAAACGCATCACTGACCATTAACTTATTAATGTACATTATACTATATAAAATAGATACCATTATCAATGTACTTTTTTTCTTTTTTTTTCCAATAGAAAAATCTCTCAAAATTATATTAGTTATATTTTTTTTTACAAATCTATATCGATATTGCAAGATACAGAGAAGGAACCGAGAAGGCAATGGCACTGTACTGAACATAAACTACCTCCACTAAAATTTACTTGCTAATTACCCTAGCTTGTGTAAGATGTTTTTTGCAATAACATCAGAAAACATACAAAGCAGCCCCAACAAGCTTAATTCTCGAAGATATTAAGATGGGTTTTGTTGCTTTCTTGCCCATTTTCCAAATGATAGACTGTCAGTCTACCCTTGCGCTCCTTCAATGCCTATTTGGACAGTTGATCTGCCTCTTTATTGTGCTCCCTCAAAATGTGTTGGAAACTAATTTCTTCAAACTTACTTATCAGATCCTTCGTTTTTAATTTCCAACCTTCAATATTCACCACTTGGAGATTTCCCTTTTGATTTATCCAGTGGATAATTAATTTGGAGTCCCCCAAAATTTGAATTCTTTTAATAGCCCAAAAAAGAGCCAAGAAAAGTGATACCCACAATCCCATGAACTCAGCTTTTATGTTGGTTCACGCTCCACAATTCATATACCATTTGGTAACCCTTAAAGCGTTAGTCTTGAAAATGCCACCTGATCCACAACACTCCCCGGAAGAGAGAGCCGCTTCTTCGAAACATGCCAAAGTCGCGTCTTCAGTAAGGATAAAATTGCACTCTTCTTGGGATAAATTTCGTAACTGCAGACTGTCAGGTAAAGGAGACTGTAATTCTATTCACCACCGAGAGTTGAGAAGAATTGTGATCCTAAAAAATTATCTTATTTCTCTCTAGCCATATGTTCCAGCACACAATGGCTGCCAAGCTCACGGGAGCAGCGTGTTTCCAAGACCACTTGTTAAAACAGCCAGAAACCGTAGTTCCTTCCCACTGAAATTTTAAATTATAGAAGGAGGACAGACGGTTCCACACCGCCTTCATGAAAGGGCAGTTTATAAAAAGGTCGCTTACCTGTTCTAAGTCATTGTTTCATAACCTACAAACGCCCAGGCCTATCCACCCCTTCCTTTGAAGCGCATCCCAAGTTAAGATTTTTCATGTACTGCCAGCCAAACAAATAATTTTATTTTGAATTGCACAGGCCATTTCCACAGGTTTCGTATCCAGGAATGTTCGGACTGGAATTTTAAAGGGCTGATCAAAGCTTGATAAAGGTTCTGTGTAGAGATGACGCCGGATCCATTCCGCCCAGCCCAAACCAAAGAATCCTCCCCTAGTTTAAGCGTAATTCCTGTTCTCCGTAATGCATTAATGAAAATGTTCCATTATGTTACCTTATGCTCGGTCAGTCCCAACGACTCGCTTGTACGCCATAGGTCGAGAATGGGGGAGCCAAAACCGGGGTCCTTTGCCTGGCTCAGAGCTTTAATGTTCTTTTCGAACAGGTGTAATCGCAGCTCATTAGATAGACTCGAGCTATTCTTCAGACCAGCTAGCCTAATAACACCGAATTTCCCTAGATCGGGCTCCACCGAAGCTAGTGTAAAATCACACATAAATGCTATTTGTCACCCCGCTAACCTATACATTAACTTATTGTAAATTATACTATAGAAAAGAGATACCATTATCAATGTACTTAACCTATACGAGATCCGCGCCATGAACAACACACTAGATTTAGTCCACAAAACCCCTTTGTATATAGCCGAACCTTTTTCCTTCTCGGTTTTCGAGGCCAAGGAGTGACAACTTCTTTGCAAATTAAAATTTTTTATTTCAATTCAAGAGATATTTCTCGCTTAAATGTTCTTAATCAATGAAAAACAAAATTATAAATGTTCTTAATCAATGAAAAACAAAATTATAAACAACTTTTTTGCAAATTAAATTTTTTTATTTCAATTTATGAGATATTTGTTGCTTAAATGTTCTTAATCAATCAAAAACAAAATTATAAATATTCTTAATCAATCAAAAACAAAATTATAAATGTGTAAATTTATTTTTTTATTTTTATTATAAAAAAATTACAAGTCATGTCATTTTGACTTTAAATGGAAAGTTGTGCTCATATAATTGTTCTTTGTTACATTTTTTTTCACAGAAAAATTACTCTTTATATTCATAAAAATATAAAAGTTTTCATAGATCAGACTTTTTGGAAATAGGGCTATAAGCATAGAAATGTGATCTGCATTCTTCACAAAACAAGATAGAGTCTCCTGCTCCATTGCAAAAAAATCCTACATACATCTGTCCAAAGTGAACTAACTCATATTACATAATCATCCAAAAAGATAGCAAACTAAACTCTGCACATAGATATTATAACTTCAAAAAAAGAGGGGGG
>CBVK0100280666.1:0-11659 GCA_900067695.1 Picea abies | reverse complement strand
ACACTTCTTCTGCAGAGAGGTGTTGGAGCACCTACAATTTCATCCATAGCGTCAAAAGAAACAAGTTGAATGTAAACTGGTCACAGAGCTTGGTTTATGTTCATTACAACTTGTGATTGTTGTCCCATCACTGTGAGGAGACAAAGATCGATAAAAACTTGAAGTGTTGGGGCAACAATTCAGAGGAGGATAATTTGGAGGATGGAGTATTACTTTTAGAGCAATTGGAGAATGTTCTTATGAATGATGATGAACATGTTGAGATGCCACCCCCATCCACTGCCACGGTCCCCATGTCTAGGACTCCAGCTACAACACCAAGGGCTTCATATTCAGTTCTGCCGCAGCCATCTACATCTGCTTCTACACAGTTTCATCCTTCTCAGGATCCTCTACTACCAACACGTGGAGGCCCATGCAACAATCGTGGTGCTGGAAGGAGGATGGGATAGTTGTTTCTCCCTTTTCCTTACTTTATGTGTCATAGATGATAGATTCATAGTATTTAGCAACTAGCTCAGTTTGAACTTTATTGTTTTGGACCTTTCAGTCTTCATACTTTAGTGCAGATGGCCTATTTTGTAAACATAACTATTTTGTTATGATTCATGTTATTGTTGACAGTTGCTGGATAACTGATTTCATTCCATAACTTTATGGTCTACTTTCTATTATATGGCTTAAAAAGTTGTATGTTGGTTTGTAAGTTTGTAATTACTAGAATCTAGATGGTTGATGCTATAATGATTAATCATTGATGTACAATGGATGCCGTTTCTATCTATATTAATGTACAAATATGCATGTTTTCATATATTCTGCAGCTAATTTGGCTTTCTGCATGTTTTTTTTTTTAATATAAATGATATATATATATATATATATATATATATATATATATAACAAACACTTTGCTCCCGAGGATTTTTGGAAAATGATGTTCCTGCTCCCTAAAATGCTCTTGCACGACTCCACACTCTGGCAACCATCCCTTTAGACACTTGTTTACTTTAGATTTCAACCCTTCTGAATAGTGTAAGTAAAGGGATGCAACGGTATATGTGTTTTGCTTGATTTTCTGCACAGAATTCAAATGATTTTATGACAGCTGTCTTAAGATCTTACTGCCAGCAATAAAGGACAGTGTTTATATGTGTTTTGAACCAATTAGTAAGCAATTACGATGCTGTCTTTTGAGTTCTATCAACTGCTGTAGTCTTTTTTAATGCTGGTCTGATTACAAGTTCAGATACAATGATTTTCCAGCATACAAAACCCCCCTTAACCATTAAAAGTACATTACAGCTGGGTAAATGGTATGCAATCTCAATGTAAATTCCAGCATAAATTATTACTTAATCGTGCATAAATCTGTCCCTTAGAATCTGTTCCAGAATGAGTTATATAACAGATTCATACATCTAAACATGGTCTGGCTTGTTTGACTTACAATAAGTACTAAAACCAGACTTTGAGGACAGATCTGGATTAAAATCTTCTTGGGCGAATTCCAGATCTATAGAACAAGTAAAAGGTGAATTTAAATAAAGTTTTATATGGCTGTAAGGTGGTGTCAGTGCCTTATATATCCCTTGGATGAATGGGGTCTAATAAAAACTTGAGGGAAGATGCTTTGCTAAAAGTACGAGTACATGTCAAATCGACTCCCTCTTTATTTGTTCAAAATATCCAGAAAAAACCCATCAAAGGAGTTTGCTATATTAGACAAGCTCATAGACTACGAGGTTTTAGATCTATGAAGAAATGATCATGTATATGTATTACCATGCATAGAGAAAAATACATCAACAATAACCAATTCAATGACAAATACTTGCAAATAGGATCAATATTACCCAGGTTTTGTTGCTTCACAATCACCATTGATGAAGAAATAACCAGTATGCGTAAGCTCACAATGTAGAAAGCATCCTCATCCTCTAAGGTGCCTTATCAAACCATCCAATTGCTCTCAAGAAAAATACAATACAAAGATATGCCGAAAGCTCAAGCACTCGTTCTTCCAACAACCATTACAAATGAGAGGGGGTCTCTTTAAATAGAATAGTCAAACCCCATTGAAATAAAATAATGTTCTTTTTCTAACTAACTAGAGAGAAAATACTAAAATATTGATGGTGGTACCCCATAGACATAATAACTATTTTTGTAACAGCCAAATTAGGAGGTCGAATCACTCATGAGAGGGCTTAGTTTCCCTCTCTAGAGGTTGACCTTTACCAAAAATAGTAAATAACATCTTCCTTGGCATGTGTGAGCAAAATTAAGAAGAAATTCCATGAGATCTAGCTGCTAAGTGTGCCATCCATCCAAGAGAGAGAAAAAATGGTGGTTGCCAATTGTCATATGCTGCCCCAAAATAGCTGTAACAGCTAGTCGACTTGCTATTTTTATTTGTTTGACTCTTTTTCCAAGTCAAACTTGCTGGTCAAACCAGTGTTACCAACATCGGCAACGGCAAAATATCGCCGAGGGTCCCGCGCGATATTTTCGCCGATATTATCGCCAAACCGGATTTTGCCGATAATATCGTAAATCGCGCAATATTATCGCGATGTTGGTAACAGAGGGTCAAACCCTTTAACAGCTATCAAATGGTCAAATAGTCAAGAAGATGAGCATGCATGTGTCTGGGAGAGTGTCATGGAGGCTGCCAGCTGTCCACAAGTGAGTCCACTCCCTCTCCCATGCCAAATAATAATAAAATAATTATTTGTCACCTCCACATGTGTGCCAAAAGGGGGGTGCACCTCACCTAGAGCCACAAAGTTTTCATAAAATGTTGTTTTGCTAGTAAACACCACAGATGCTTGGGCACTGATGTTAGCAATAAAGCATGTGTGCAGGAAATAACTAATGAATAAAACCTTAGTAGAACATAGCCATTAATCTCAAAATGTGCAAGAGCATGCCGCATCCACTAGAAAGCTCACACATGAACCCGACATGTCTCTATCACCAAGGAAATATATCATATAGCTGTTGAGTGTAAAAAGGTGGCCGTCCAAACAATATAAAGGGGGGATGTAACACACCCCCCTAACCAAAATGCCACCATGGGGTCATCCATATGCTGAACAATGATAAGTATACCATTACAACTGTTGACAGGGGTATGGATCGGTCAATTTGCACAAGATACCTCTCTCGAAAGCACCACAACACCTGCCACAACAGTGAGTTACTAGGAAATCATAAGATTTCTCAGTCAACCATAAGGGTAGTGCCTGGAAAGGTACATGCTTCCATAACATGCCTCTCGGAAATTGATAATAAGATCTTGATGACTGCAAATGTATGGTCACTGATAAAAATGCTCTGAAATAGGCTTATATATCATCCCACTGAAACTGCAATATGACCCTGAAATCCTTCTATATAAGCCCCCATGCAACATAAGGGGTAACATAGCCAAGACTATGGAGGCTGAAGAAGAGCAACTTCCTGGCCAACATCAAAATCAAAAGAGGTGTCATCATCATCCACCACCACAAATGTGCCAAGGCTGAGCCTGAGAATGTCCTCCGAAGAGTGGCCAGGGCTGAGAGGATGAACAAGATAAATAGCTGTCAAAGATGATTGAGATTCAAAATGACATAGCTATTTGTTATTTCCATTATTGAATTTACAAATTATTTTCCTTATTGCATTTACAAGTGACCTTGTAAGTGGTTGTAAGGGACTCTTGGAGCATAATAACTGTCTGTGCTGAATTATTACAAGTAACAACTATTATCTAGTGACTTGAAGGAGTACCAGTTCTCAAGACTTTGGAACAGTATCATGGGTGACAAGAGGCCTACAAAGGTTCTGGCTTCATAGCTTTGACTGTTCTGATTTGAACAATATGTATCTTCTTATTTAGAAGTTCCCAACAAATGCTGCCCTTGTGCCTATCTAATTTAGTGCTTCCACCATCCCCAGGGTTACATGTAAGCTTTCTGAGATCATGGTGGAATAATACCAATCTGGAAATGTAATCTGAGCTTATACATTACAGGTAACGAGAACACAGATACCTCTTTGCCATGCTTATTGTTTTTTTCATAAGGGTAAATGGAGTGTACATGCCTTTCTTACGAAGTTGATTGTTTTTCCCAAACAATATTTTTAGGGCTCCATTCTTTCAGAAGGCTTGACTTTGCTAATGATTGGAATTCCTTAGATGTGGTTGAGCCTTTTCTTCTTGTGTGCTCATTACGAGATGTATTCTCTAGTAAAAGGCTATGAGATTGCATGGACATAATTCCAAAACTCATCTTGCCATTTTTAATCAGACCATGATCAGCTTCTACAGAAATAATAAATACCATGGCCCACATGAATTGTTCTCATTGCCATGGCTTCTGTTTATTCATAGTTTATCCACGAGAAACTAGTTTCACATTAATTTCAAGGAGATTGGTAGGCTTTCAGAAACATTTGAGTTCCAGAAAAATATAGCCTCATACATACATAAATGCTCTTATTTGCAAATATTCTTGAGAGTTTCAGAAGCACAAATAATATAGGGGCTATAAAAGAATAACTTCTTATATTTGTGAATTCTTTTGATTACTTATGGATGTATGTTTTATGTAATTGATTTTTGCTTTGATAGGTTGAAATAAATTGTATCTAGGGCCATGCCCAAAAATCCTCCTGTTACCCCCCTGAAAATGCAGGGCTCATTTTGCATTTTCATGGGCTTTCTTCTCTCACCAGTACAACAAAAGATCTTTGTGTTTCAATGACAATTACAATTGGCGGGGATATTTGGAGGCCATGCACCTTGTTCTATCTTGCCTGAGCTCCATTTATCATACGTAGGCATGAACAAAGGTGTGGAGGAGTATGGTTGGCTTGGTGGAGGCTTTCTTGGAGGCATCACACTTGACACATATTTGGAGGCATGTTTACATGTCTTGTATTACCATTTGTTGCATCATTGGTGGAATGCCTTGTTTGTAAGTTGAAGCCATGGCTCGGGATTGCATTGATGGCTGATATGAGCAAAAAGGGAGCCTTAGAAGATGAATGCCCTTGCAGAGGAGGTGTCTGAAGTCAACTTATGGCAAGGTAGGGGCCAAACACAACCCGAAGGAGAAAATGCCCTACATTGCAGGAGGTCCAAAGCATGGCATAGGGCAAGGAGAAATCCCAAAGGAGGAATGACCTTCTTAGAAAGGTGCCATGTGGTGCTGGAAGCATTTGTATGGTCAAAGTAGGTCCTTTGGGGGCATTACACATTATTCGAGGTGTATTCCACATATTTGGAGTAAGGGCACTTTGTTTGAGGCATCTTATACATATTTGGAGGATAGCCCTTTCAATGAGGAGATGCCATGTGGCATTGTTGACATGGTCCAAGCTCTCAAACAAAGAACAAATGTATACTTTAAGAAATAGAAAGATGACAAGTGGCAAGTGAACCTATTCAAAGGGGGAAGAGGTTCCAAATCAAAATTTGACTTGGAAATGTCAAATGGAACATAATTATTACCATACAAAAGGAGATGCACTAGGGTTAGAGGGCTCTCCAAGAGGTTCACTAGGGATAAAAAAGGCCTAAACACCTAAGAAGAAGGCCTATGGGGGTGCGCACTAGGTGGGAGGACAAATTTTAGGAATTATAATATCATTTTCTCCTCTCTAAATCCTAAAAGGACTAAACCCTGATTTGGGATGTACAAAGGATGGAAACCTATAAATAGAGGAGAATTCTATTTGCTAAAGGCATGGTTGGAAGATAGGGGGCCTCCAAGGACTTAGTTGAATATATTTGGGAGGATTGGAAGATGGAAGGATTGGAAGAAGGACAAGTCCAAGTGAAGTTTTTTGCCTTTTCATGGGTTGATTTGATGGATGGAAATTACTTGTACAAATTGCTGGTGTAGTCTTTGCAATTTTGCTCCAATAATAAGACATTAGGGAAGAGGTTTAACCCTCTCATTCTCTTGTTGTAATCATGATTCACTTTATGAGCATTGGAAAGCAATAAAGAGAGTTTTTAGGTATTTGCGTGGCACTACTAGTTATGGATTGTGCTACCAAGGAAGACCAGGTTTGGATAGAGTGTTGGACATACATGGCTTTGTGAATGCAGACTAGGTTGGAGATCTGGATGAGCAAAAGACAGTCTGTAGTGGCACTTTCAACTACAAAATTTGAATACATGGCAGTGCAAGCAAGGAATCAATATGGTTACAAAGATTGTGTTCAGGTATTGCATTGGTACAACAAGCTGTAAGGATAGAGTGTGACAATCAGAGTGCATTTTTTCTGGCGAAGAACCCAACTTATCATTCAAAGACAAAGCATATTTTTGTTCAATATCACTTTGTGAGGGACATGGTTGAAGAAAAGAAGGTGTTGCTCATGAAGGTGGATACTTTAAAGAATGTTGCAGATTCATTAACAAAATATGTGAGCACTGAGAAGTTCTCTTGGTGTAGAGGATATATGGGCATTGTTTCCCTAGATTGTTGATTATGTAACCTTGTAACCCCTTGTATGCAAAGAAAACAACAAGTGGGAGAATGTTGGATGTGTATTATATTCTTTGCACGACTAGTTTTTTCCTTGGTTCTCGTGTCCATTTTGGGGAGGTTTTCGACACATGGTTTTTTCGTCGATGGTTTTCTATTTTCAGTTAAGGAATTAGGGTTGTTGACTAATCTGGGTCATTGGATTAGGGTTTTGGATGTTGTTGGCTCCTATATGTATATTGTATTGTAAACAATGTATGATGAGAATGAATATATAATATGTTGGTTTTCTCGGTTTGGGTTTCCAGGGGAAAAATCTTTGTTTAATTTGTGTATTTTCCATTGTATATTTTTTTTTCTTTTATTAAAAATCTATTTGCAATAAAATATTGTACAAGGTTAGAATCTACATTTGGTATTAAAGCAATTATTTGCTTTAGGGGGGTAGATTTATGGTTAGGAGTTTGGCTCAGGACTGTGATAAGCCTTGTTACAGTGGGAGATTTATGGTATTGATTCTCCAAGTTAAGAGAAATGGTTTCAAAAATAGAGATCGAGAAATTTAATGGGAAAATTTTTGAGATGTGGAAGATCAAGATGGTAGATATGTTGGTAGACAAATATCAATGGGTTGTGGTGGATCCAGGTAATGCACCTATAGGAACGTCATTAGATGGCTGGGAAAAGTTGGATCAGAAGGTGAAGAGCACAATCTGAATGTGTTTGTCAGATTCAGTATCACTGAATGTGTCAGGGGAAGCTACGACCAAGGAGTTATGGGATAAGTTGGCCCGAATGGTGAGGAACTTGGTACACTGCACAACCTCTCCGGTAGTGCAAAAGACTGGAAAGTCTTGGAGATTCATTATTGTGGAGTTAAAGAGGTTGATAAAATTTGTATTTGATACGAACTACATCCCTCCCATATCATCTGGGGCCACATTACAGAACACGTCAATGTTCATTTTTTGGAATAGCACCTGGTCTGTCAGGTTGAGGTCAAGGAGCTTCACTTGCTCGACCTTCCCTTTGAGGTCGCCCATGACCTAAACCCGAGGATCACACAACTCTTTTGGAACTACTTATTTGGAGAGTGAACTTCATCTTCCTATAGCTCTTAGAATTGCTTCTCTGGACTACTAAGAAACTTAAACCAGCTATACTAAGCTTCAGGGTCACGATGAAGAGAATTTGCAGGCTCTATGACAATTTTAGAAATCTCAATTACAAAATGGAAAACAATAAGTCTTACATTGAGTTCACGAAACCTTATACTTAGGCCAGCTGGCGGGCTCTATCACTACTCCTAGACCACTCATGATTAACTCTATAGGCACAACCTGGAGCTGAGGTGTCCAACGTGAATGTTTAACGGGGTAAATCTATTAGGGGATTCTGGCATTTATTGAACAAGTTGGACAAGGATGTGGCCCACTTCAGGCCTTACCATTTGAATGGTTGAGAATCGTGGAGCGAATAACAATGACATCTTCGCATATCGCGACTTTATGGTCTAACAGAGTTCGGACGGGTTACTTTAGCAATCATAAAGGCTATGACTAGACTAGTGCGTGTGGCACATGGACTAGGATTGTGTTCGGATTTTCTCTCCCTCCAACCACAATGGGGTCCCCGTCATATTTAATGACTATCTTTAATGGACTCATGGCTCTTCTGATCCTGTGCTGCCGAGTAAGAAGTTTTGAACCAAATTAATACTTAGATGTAAAAAAATGAAATACATGTCGCGGCGCAACAATGCACACTCTGACTTTATTAACTTGAATTTAAATAAATTGCATAAATTCAAATATAACTAGTACAGATGCTCCTTTGGACTAGAGCAATAGTCCTTTAGCTCAGTCCTGAGAAATATAGGGTTTCAGGTGAGCGTCATTCACCCATCCTTCTCGAAGTATACCATTCATTTGCACGAGTCTAATTGCTCTAGAATGTCAGATCTATGCAATTATAAATGGGCCCAACCAATGCATGCACAACTTGCTTGGATGTTTCTGGTATCGACTATCATAAAGTAGGACCTTATCTCCTTGCACAAATATTTTGGCCTTAATGTGCCTGTCACACTAAGCCTTCTACTTGGATTTCTCAACTGATTGATGAAAGTCTACTAAACATCTGGTCTCATCAAGTTCTTGCAACTCCGTAACCCTTTGCGTGACTGATTCATCCTTTGAAATATGTGTAACCTGTGCGATGTATAGACTAGGGGTAATGAATTATGTCGGTACCACAACCTCTTTCCCATATACTAGCTGAAATGGAGTACACTTGTGGAGCTTCTTCATGGTCATCCTGTAAGCCCATAAAATTGTTGGGAATCTATCATCCCAATCTTCCCTATTTGTGCAACAAACCTTCATCAAACCCTTTTCTAGAATCTTGTTAAATGCCTCTATTGTGCCATTGGCTTGTGGATGGTAGGGGATGCTCTTATGATGTTGGATTAAGAACTCTGTTGTAATATTTTTAAATGTACTACTGATAAAATGACCTCCTTGATCACTAGTCAGACTTGTAGGACATCCAAACCAAGTGATAATGTTTTCAAAAATAAACCTGGCAGTGGTATCAGTTGAAAAATCCTAAACAATTGCCACCTCTTCCCATCATGTCAGGTAATCAGTTGTGGTGATAATATACTTGGCCTTTGAGTGCTTATTCGTGGGGTTGATCAGTCCAATAAAATCAATCACCCACTTCTCGAATGCTTGTAGAGCTCGAACTGGTTGAAGAGTCAATTCGTCTTGTATTGATGGATTTCCTACTATCTGGAAAACATCGCAAGATCTAGCGTACTCCTTCGTATCCTTGAAGAGTGTGGCCCACAATAATCCATCTTGGAGGAATTTCTACGCAGTGACCTTTCCTCCAACATGGCCTCCCGTAACTCCACTGTGGCACTCCTAGAGGATATCCTGTCTTTCATGGTCCAAAATGCATCTCATGAGGATATTGTCTAGGCCCAACTTATACAATTTCCCCATGATCAATTGATAGTCCTCTACTCTAACCACCATATAATGTTTTTGAGTTTCAGAGTACGTTTCTGGCCAGGCCCCTGTACTCGGGAAGACTGCTATGTCTTCCAGGTATTCTGGTACTGCCTCAACTTGGAATAGGTCTACATTTGGGAGTTGATCAACAATTGCTCCGCCTCTCTCCCCTAACTCTAATTTGTACAAGTGATTAGGACCCACATTGCATCTTCTGGGTTTGATGATCACCTCAAAAGAAAATTCCTAAAACAGTAACAACCATTGACAAATTCGTCCTTCCAAGACATGCTTGTTAACTAGATATTTTAACGCAGAATGATCAATGAAAAATTTAAAATGAGATCCTAACAAATAATGTCTAAACTTTTGTAGAGCATAAATCATAACCAAACCCTCCCTTTCTGTGGTTGTATAGTTTTGTTTAGCTTGTGATAGCTTCTCGCTAGAAAAATAGATGGGATGATCCATATTTCCATTTCCTGTTTGCACCAAGATGGCTCCCAGGGAAATACTTAATGCATCCACATGCACATGAAATTCCTTTTCCCAATTTGGAAATATAAAAATAGGTTTTGTGTTGATCTTTTCCTTCAGGATGTCAAACGCTCGATCACACTCTCGTGTCCACTGGAACAATTCAGACTTCTTGACTAAATTTTATAGGGGTGTAGTAATAATCGCATACCTTTTGATGAACTTGTGATATTACCCTGTGTGCCCCCGCATTGAGCGCAACTTCTTAGTTCTCATAGGAGGTGGCATATTCAAAATAACCTCAACCTTGGCTGGTTCTACCAACACTCCTTCTTGACATACTATGTGGCCTAACAATTTTCTATGTGGCACATACACTTTCTGAGGTTTAAAGATATCTGCAAATCTCTACATCGATCAAGCATCAACCATAGTAGCACCATGTGTTCTTTCAACAGACTATACACCATCTAGTCATCTATATAAACTTTAATAAATTTGTGAATGAATTCTCGGAAGGCTACTATCACAATCCGGGAAGAAAATGTAGGTGCGTTCTTTAAATTGAAGGGAATCATATTATATGAAAATGACCCCCATTTTGTTATGAATGTGGTCTTATTTTTGTCTTCTTCGGTAATTCTCACTTGGTGATACCCCGAAAATCCATCCGTAAATGAGTAAGACTCTTTTCCCACAACTTGCTCTAACACCTCATTAGTAAAAGGTGTGGGAAAAGGGTCATGCACACAGGTAGAGTTAAGGATTCTGTAGTCTACACATACCCTAATGTAATATGTACCTTTCTTTCTTTGGATAGCTATGGGGCTAACCCACTCTGCTTCTTCAACTGGAAAGATCAGTTTGGCCTCAAGCATCTTTTCTATTTCCCTTTTAACCTTCTCCTTCACCCTAGGGTTAATACGATATGGTCTATTCCTTATAGGTTTTGATCCTAGTTTTAGTTCAATATTAATCTCTCCCATAGCTCCTTTTATCCCTTTTATCTCTGAAAATGTCTTTGGGAATATTATCCCTTTTATCTCTGAAAATGTCTTTGGGAATAAGTCCTCATACTCCTGCAATAGGCTATGTATTTCCTAGCTAGTCTGCTCATCCCAGTAATCTCCTACAACAACTATTTTGGGTTGCTTGGTAGCTCCTATGTTGAATTTTCACAACTTCAATGGATGGTTATAAGAGCTATCAATATTATTGGGAAACATGTTATGGAATTCTCTACTTCCTTTTGTTTCCTCAATGGATAAATTTCTTAGTTCTTCTAACTCATTAGGGTCTCCCAAATCCTTCTTGATTTTGTAGCATTCTATGAGTGTCTTGTCTGTGTCCAAGTAAAGGCTAGACCAAATCACTTGAATATTCTTGGCACATACCGTTGGGTCTGATTTCCATTTACAAACATCGGTAGAAATCATTTCTTTAATTCTTTGCAGGACTATGTTAAGCTTAGGGTACTTACTTGTGAAAGCGCAATCCTTGCAAAATTGGTCTACTAAATTTTTCCAACTGTTGGTCTGCCTTTTGGTCTCTTCATGGATGTACCAGGATTTCGGTATCAGACCTAGTGAATGGGGAAATAATTGAACCCACAAGTGAGATGGTACTTCCTCAACTTGCCATTGTCTTACACATTGTTATATATGTGTTTTAGGATAA
>CBVK0100280664.1:0-10403 GCA_900067695.1 Picea abies | reverse complement strand
TCACACATCTCAAGGTATTTGGTTGTGAGGCCTATGTTCATGTTCTAAAGGAAAACAAAGATAAGCTAGATAAGAAGGATGAAAAGTGTATCTTTATTGGGTATAAAGATGGTATCAAAGTTTATAATATTTGGAACCCATAAACTAAGAAGGTTGTGTATAGAAGAGATGTGGTATTTAGAAAAATAAAGGATGTTTTTAAACATGAAGTCCTACCAAGTAAGGAAGTACTAGAGAAAATAGAGTTTGAGCCAAAGGATGATGAATCAGACTCTACAGAAGAACAAGAATCAGAATGAGAAGATCCCCATAATCCAGTGTTGAGGAGATCGATGTGGGAAAAAGGCTACCAAAAAGGTATACTCCATATGATTTTCATTCAAATTTTGATTTGTCTATTACTGATGATGATCCTAGAACTGTTAGGGAGGCAGTGGATTTAGAGGATGGAAAACTCTGGAAAACGACCATGGTTGAAGAAATGACATCCTTAGATAAGAATGAGGCTTGGGATCTAATGGATTTTCGAACTAGAAGAAATCCCATTGGAAACAAATGGGTATTTAAAAAGAAGCTAAATGCAAAAGGCAAAGTGGGGAAATACAAAGCTTGGTTAGTAGAAAAGGGTTATTCCAAGGTTGAGGGAATTGATTTTGGTGAGATTTTTTCTCCTATTTCCAAGTTAACTTCTATTAGATTTATGTTGTTTGTTGTTGTTGTGTTTGATTTGGAAGTATGTTATAGCCCTAAAATTCCCTACACATGCATACATGGCATTGGCCATCTTACTTGCATAATTTTCCAAATCACTGCAGAGGAGCTCTACTTAAAAAACCAATTTTAGAGCATGTACGTGCCCTCCAACACTATTTCCCGCATACATACGCCTGTTGCATGATATAAAACCCACGTAAATACACTTGCTGCACACTAAACAACCCACATATACCTCCAAAAGTTGCAAAAATTAAAAAGTTGTAAGGAAATCAGTGGAATTTACAGGTTGTTGGAGGTTTCCCAACCAATTCACCTACTATAGCATGTCCCCCAACCGAATAACCATCCTTTTTTCATATAAAAGGAGGTGTTGCAGTCTCATTTCATAACAAACTTCACTTCCCTTCCCTTCCCAATTTCACTTCCCTTCCTTGCCCAATTTCACTTCCCTTTCTTGCCCAAGCATTTGCAAACTTTTGTGAGTTACTACCTTAACATTCCCTCTTCAACCCCTTTTCTTCCATTCAATCCATTCTCTTTCCTTGAGGTGATTAGTATATTGTGAGAAGAGTCTTATTGAAGGTTTACTTGGAGCATTGTAAAGAGGAGCCTGGACCAGGTTCGTAGAATGGAAACCGACAAGGATTGTAAGTTTCAGTATTTTTTTAATGAATAAAATAATCTCTTTTCCCTATCCCAAATGATTATGTTTTATGTATTTTCTTTGATTTATATATAACATTTGATATCTAACCCTAATTTATGAATAAAGATAACATGATTGTATCCTTGTTTTCCTAGTCTTGGATGTAGGTCATCTTTGGGAGGAGACTTGCAGTCTTTGAAGTTACAAAGCTTGAGGAGATCATCACTAGACATTGGATAAAAGGTACAGTTGTCGATATTCTCTTCTACTGATTTTTGTTCATCTATTTTGGTATGTTTGGGGTAGTGTAGAAACTAGATTGAATTTTAGGAGGGTTTGGGGTAGTGTAGAAACTAGATTGAATTTTAGGAGGTCATTTTCTCTTTCTATATCCTAAACCTTTGTATAGTTATAGGGGTTTTTTCCTACTAGCAAAGAAGAATAGATGGATGTGAAGAAAACATTCCTACATGGGGATCTGGAAGGAGAAATATATATGAAGTAGCGAGAAGACTTTGTTGTGAAGGGAAAGAAGGAGCTAGTATGCAAGCTAAAAAATTCATTGTATGGTTTAAAACAATCCCCAAGGATGAGGTTTAAAACAATCACCTAGGGTGGATGTCAGATCGTGCTTCGTAGAGTATACCCAGAGGGTGCTTCCGTGTTTGAGTTGCACTTGCACCGGTTAGTTTCTTTAGTGTCTATTGGCATAGCCATCCTCCCCACTAGTTAGTCGACTGCTTGATTTATGTTTATTAAACGTTTTAGTGTGTGGTTTGTGTTCCATGCTAGTCAAGCCTTATTGTCTCATTTGATCATTTCAAAAAGTGGAAGATTAAAAGCTTCACTGGTCATGAAGGCTTCAAGGCCTGTCGCCGGTTAGTTTGGAGCCAACTCCGCCACCGTTGAGGAAAAGAATTGATCAAGAAGGGTCATTCAAAGTGACTGATCCACAAGAAACTGTGCATGAGTCTACTTCGAGAGTAGACTTTCTGGCTCCAGAGGAGTCCACCGTCTCTAACCTTGAAACTTGTCAGCGTCGATCTTGATTCAGATTGTCCCTCCCGAGGTGACATATTCTGAGAACCAACTAGTTCTACGAGTGACAATGGAAGCGAATGCTGATACTTTGTCCGGGAGTCCCTATACTCTCATTATGGATACTACAGGACGGGGCATCCTACCTCCTCCCCCACCTTTTCCAGTCAGGACCACAGTTGTTCTGACTCCCACGACTTCGGGAAGTGGTCCGATACCTTTAATGACTTCGACCACTTTTTTGTTTACTCAGAATGCGATGGGTGCTCCATTCTCATATGGGATGCCCAACTTTGATACAAACTCGGTTCTTACTTATTCTACCTTACAGGGATGCCCAACTTTGATACAAACTCGGTTCTTACTTATTCTACCTTACATACCATGGGTCTGGGGGCAGGGATCTCAAACACTCCCTTGCAAGGGTCAATTGTGGGCACTACTGTCCCTTTTAATGCTATCCCTTATGGTGGGGGTCATATATCTCCACCGTCCCCTTTGCTCAACGATGTTTTTTAGCAGCCAATCAGGCCGAATATTAATTATAGCTTGTTTGGTGGAGGTTGTTTAGGACCTTCATCTTATACAACGTTGGTGGGATCTATGACATTCTCTTTGTTGGGTGCGTTTGGAAATAAATATTTTTCTTCTTCCACTTTCTTGACTGGGGGAAACCCCAACTTTGGTCAACAGAACCCAGTGCAAGGTACCATTCCTTCACAAGGAGTGACAACTGGAGTATACTCCTCATAGGGTCTTTGGAATCCTTGACAGGGCTTGCTTCCCTCACAAGGAATGTTGGTCGTGGGTAACCCCTTCCATACTCAATGGAACCCTAGGAAAGGCTCTGTACCTATGCTCGTTGCATCAGTTGGGGACATCCCCTACCAAGGTGATTGGAACACAAAACAGAGAGTGATCCATGCGCAGGCTATGTCATCCAATTTCGAGAGTCAGTTGATGATGCCTCAACAAACGTAATTTCCTTTTGCTGGTCAAGGCCACAGTTTCTATCAAAAACTTGGCCAGCAATCCAAATTTTCTAGGAAACTTAGTGCCACTCAAATTCTAGGGCCCTCTTTTCCTATAAATAATTCACAATCGAAACTACCCTTTCCAAAAAATATACATTTTCCAATCTTGTCAAGATTACTAAATGACCCAATCTGTCACGATCCGTGTTGGCACACCATGCCAACCAAGTTGCCTTCAGATATTCTAAAATTTGAGGGCAAGCCTGGAAAAGATCCAAGTGATCATGTGATTATCTTTCACTTGTGGTGCTCGTGACACTCGATGAAATATGACTTCATTTAGTTGTGCCTTTCTCAACGCCCTCTTATAGAGGGTGATGTGAAGTGGTATATTGAGCCTGATGGCTTGAGGTACTCTTACTTTAATGACTTGGTGATGGTATTCTTGAACCATTCTAGTTACCTGTGATATACGATGTCGGCACCGAACTTCTTTCCAACTTTGAGCAAACCAAGGCCAACCACATCTCTGATCATATCTGAGAATGACAGTTGAAGAAAGAGCATGATTAAGGTCAAGGTCCCTCCTTCTTTCTTGCTTGAGTGGTTCTTGAAGTCTTTGGTTCCTTATATATCCAAGGACGTAGCGACTTCTAGGGTGTTTTCAAAATAACAGGCTATTATGAGAGCCCAACAGCTATAATTTATCTACTCTCAGTCTGGCATGCTCTACGATATCTTTTAAGATGTGCCATGATCTAATCTTGATAAGGCCAAAAACAATTATGGGCCCCATGTCAATTGTATTGTGGGCTCAACACAAAGCAATTCCACGAATCTATTTTCAAATAAATTAAAACAATTGTCGATAAAACAGATTGTGGCCAGCCAGACTCCTAGTTCAAATGTCCCAGCTACCCACATGTCGGATGTACACAGTGTGAAGTCAAAGAATTCCAAGGCTAACTAGTCGACCAAGGGAATGAAGAAACAATGAAATAAGAAGGGTAAAGGGGATAAAAAGGCTTCCAATAATATTGGCGGGGGGGAAATAGAGAAGAAGAAGTCATAAAAAGGCTTCCAATAATATTGGCGGGGGGGAAATAGAGAAGAAGAAGTCAAAGTATCTTTGTAATCTCTGCATGGAAGACCACCAAACTCACATATTCCCTCGGCTTGTAGAATCCCAAAAGCTATTAGTGCAGCAACAACCTGTTGTGTTGACGAACACTTTTCCACAAGTGAAAAAAGTGGCTCATTCTTCCACATCCACAAGCACGATAGGGGGCAGTCAAGTACCCCCCGTTCCTACCAATAATAACTCGACCACGAGAATTTACATGATGAACATCGATGCTCATTTATCGACCAGGACTCGTGACTGTGGAATGCCAAAATCTATCGAGAAGGGAAAGGAGGCCACTAACCCATCAAATCCTCTCCAAATTGAGAAGGTGCTAGGAGAAACAATGACTCGCATCCCTAAAGGTGTTTTTAATAAATATTCCCATAATCCAAACATGAGGGCTGCTCAAAACTACTCCTTCATGGAAGATCTATCATAGACCCCTTGCACGATGTCTGCTCTGGAGGCTCTCTGGATTTTCCCCTTGGAGAGAAAATTTGCGTTGTCTGCCTTGGGAGTGGCAGAGACTAGTAACCTAGGAGTGATCGTTTTCGATCCAACTGACCTAAAACCTTGTCTCCCTCACCATGTTTCCTTTTAGATAGTAGTGTCTTACACCACGAAATCTTTTACACGAAATAGGGAAAGGAGGCCACTAACCCATCAAATCCTCTCCAAATTGAGAAGGTGCTAGGAGAAACAATGACTCGCATCCCTAAAGGTGTTTTTAATAAATATTCCCATAATCCAAACATGAGGGCTGCTCAAAACTACTCCTTCATGGAAGATCTATCATAGACCCCTTGCACGATGTCTGCTCTGGAGGCTCTCTGGATTTTCCCCTTGGAGAGAAAATTTGCGTTGTCTGCCTTGGGAGTGGCAGAGACTAGTAACCTAGGAGTGATCGTTTTCGATCCAACTGACCTAAAACCTTGTCTCCCTCACCATGTTTCCTTTTAGATAGTAGTGTCTTACACCACGAAATCTTTTACACGAAATTTTTTCCATACGGTGGTTGATGAGGGTGCCTGGACTTGCGTGATGATGTTGGCATGTTGGAAGGCCATTGTCCAGCTTGAGTTGTCTCTATCTCCTACATTGCTTATGGATTTTTACTATCAGTCATTTAGACCACATAAAATAATTCCTTCCTTTCCCGTGCAGTTAGGAGGTAAAAATCTGTGTGTCGAAGTTGAAGTGGTCGATGCACCTCCTGACTACAATCTTTTGTTAGGATGAATCTCGACGTATGCAATGCATGCGGTGGTTGCCATGGTTTTTTTGGTCTTGTTCTTTCCATGCGAGGGTTGAATAGTGACCATCGACCAATTGTCCTTTTCTCGTCCTGACCCTTCATCGGGGGCTTCCACGGTCCTGATGATTGATAACCCGCAGCCTAGCACTATCAACTGATGTGTCGGTTTGTTTTTGTCATTGATTGGAAACTTTTGATTACCTGTCGCCTTCCAACGATGTAAAGGTTATATCGAGTGTTCCCGACCAGCCGAGGGCTGCTATTTTGCAAGTGTCGTCTTTTAGAACAAGCTACTTTCATGACCCGTGGACTTTACCTTCCCCACCGGATTCGATGGAGAGGATAGGGAACCTTGGCATGACCATGCCCTTATCCATAGTTGAGGTTGCATACAACATTGTCCAGCAAGCCTCAGCCAACCCAGATCTAGCTCCCTCACAGGAGTTAGATCCAGTTCTCGAGCCTATTTGGGCTCAGGATTCTCTCACCACTCAAGATCCTTTAGACTTGGTATTTTCCTCCGACAAGGCGATTATCGAGGAAATGAATGGTCCCGATAGACCTTGGGATGATCTAGATCATAGATCTTATTTTCTTCCCAGGCTTATGAGAGTGGAGGTGGGAGATTTTGTTCTAACCATGAATGGAGATATCCCTTGTCCTATCCATCCTCTGGCTATGCATGGAGTTTATGCCCAAGAGTAACATGGAAAGCATTTCTACAACAATTCCAATCTATATCTCCAAAACCCCTGGCATCGTGGAGAATGTTTTTGTCAGAGCAGATTTTTCCCCCAAAGATATTCGAACTTACATCGAGTTATTCAATGAGTTTCGCGACGCTTTTTCCTGGTCTTAGGAGGATATTCCAGGCATTGACTCACGAATTGTCGACCACAAAATCATGACTTATCCTGATGCCAAACCAGTCTGACAGACACTTCGTCTACTTAATCCTTGAAAAGTATTGTCGACCACAAAATCATGACTTATCCTGATGCCAAACCAGTCTGACAGACACTTCGTCTACTTAATCCTTGAAAAGTGTCAGCAGTCAAGGAAGAAGTAGAGAAACTTCTCAAAGTCGGTTTTATCTACCTTGTACAATTGACACAATGGGTGTCAAACCCAGATCTGGTCAACAAGAAGTAGGGCATGATTCATGTTTGTATGGATTTCCATGATTTGAACAAGGCCTGCCTGAAAGACAATTTCCCAACCCCCTTTATCAATCAGATTGTCGATGAATGTGCAGGCTACGAAGTCTTTTCATACATGGATGGTTTTTCGGGATATAATCTGATTCAAATCAAATCTGAGGACCAACATAAAACATATTGTATTTGTCTTTGGGGTACATTCATGTATCGAAAGATTCCTTTTGGCTTGAATAATGTTGGAGCTACCTTTTAGTGGGCCATGTCATTCTCTTTTCACAACCTCAAACATATATTTGATGCATACCTTGATGATGTAGCATCACATTCTCTCAAGAGATCTGATCATCCCACCCATCTACGACTAATGTTTGAGCAATGTCGCTACTATCAGATTCGCTTGAATCCTAACAAATGCAGTTTCTGCGTGACATCATGTCTTCTTTTAGGATTCATTGTATTGACAATAGGGATCATTTTCGATGCTCTCAAGGTTGAGGTGATAGTTCAATTTCCTCCCCCGTGCACAATACCCTATCTTTAGAGCATACAGAGGAAAGAAAATTTCCTTCAGCATTTTGTCCCTAATTATGATGAGATCACTTAAGGGTTCATGCATATTTTGAAAAAAGGGGTCCCATTCAGTTGGGATGAAGCTTCTCAACACTCTTTTGAAGCATTGAAACGTGCCCTAACATTTGCCCCTCTACTTCGGCCTCCTAATTATAACATAGATTTATTGTTGTATTTGGCTATTGCGGAGTCGACCATTGGCATGGTATTGGTTCAAGAAGATGACATGCTCGAAGAGAACATTATATATTATCTTAGTCGAGGCTTGGTTGGACCATAAATAAAATACTCTCATGTTGAGAAAATTGCTTTGGCAGCAATCCATGTTGTCCAATGGTTTCGTCACTACATTTTTCTTTGCAAGACCACCATCATTGTCATTGTCAACCCTTTCCAATATGTGTTAACATGATTGGTCGTTGGAAGAAAGATCAGTAGATGGATAGTTATCCTATAGGAATTTGTCTTAGATTTTATTTTTAAAAAATCCAAAAAGTCATTGGTCTTTACCGAACTAATTTCGGAACTGTCGGTCGAGTCTAGTGATATCATGCCTAAAGAATCACCTATCAATGGAGATATTTTTCTAATTTCATATTCAGATCCCTGGTATGGAGATATAATTGTGTATCTCTAGACTTTGAAGTGCCTTGCTTCTGCTTCTCATGATGAGCATCGAAGAATTCGACATCAAGCAAAAAATTATCTTATACTCGTTGACACTTTGTATCCTTGAGGCATATATTTCATTCTTCGACGATGTCTCACACATGAAGAAGAAGATCTCATTTTGAATGACTGTCACACTGGAGCATGCAGCGGTCATTTTTCTAGGTTGGAAACAACCCAGAAGATTCTACGTGTAGGTTACTTATGGCCCTCATTAATAAAGGATTGTGTTGAGGTGATCAAGAAGTGCCACTCATGCCAGATATTTTGTTGGAAGATGTGAGCACACCCTGTTCCTATGTTTTCGGTCATTTCTATTGGTCCTTTCACCAAGTGGAGGATTGAATTTACTACATGTCACCCTGCTTTAGCCAGGGGGCATCATTACATCATAGTAGCAGTACACTACTTCATGAAGTGGGTCGAATCTATGCGAATGCTTAAGAATGATGGAGAAACCATGGCTCTTTTCATATTTAATCAGATAATAGCAAGGTTCAGTATCCCGAAGGAGATTGTCACTGACCATGGCACTCACTTTCATAATAGAATGATGACTTAATTAATGTGAAAGCTCAAGTTCAAACAGGAAAATTTGTCATCCTACTACCCACAAGCAAATGGTTAGGTTAAAGATGTGAATAAGTCTCTTAAGACTATTCTTCAGCAGATGACCAATTCTGCCAAGTCAAATTGGAATTTGATGTTGTATTATGTTGATTAAGGTTGGTTGTCATTGATGTCAACCCTTGAAGAAATCCCCGATGAGGAAGCACCATAAGAGAACAGTCTGTTAGGGGGAGCAGCTCCAGATGGAAAGATACATTTGCCATTGATGACAAAGGGGGAGAGATTTAACAGATGCAGAGGACAAAGGCATGGTTCCAGAGGGAGAAGATTTATTAGATGCAGAGGACAAAGGCGTGGTTCCAGGGGAAACATGAGTGATATGATTTCAGTATTACATCAAAGTGTTGCCATCAATGCCAAAGGGGGAGATTGTTGATTAAGGTTGGTTGTCATTGATGTCAACCCTTGAAGAAATCCCCGTAGCACAAAGGTTTGGGTAATGGACCCAATATTGTTTGATGTAAAGATGACTCATTATTGCTTTGTCATGGTTGATAAGAACTAAATATGGATGAACTCCAAAGTGGTCCCCTTATGGTGAAAGCCCTCACCAGAAGACGCTTTGCAGAGTGATATAATCCATGCTTAATTGTGGAATAATGAGATGAAGAATAATGAATTTGTCAATCCAACTATCCTAGATGGATAGTGCTTTTCATGCCATTTCTGGTGGTATGTGGAACGTCACATAACTCCTCACAGTTAGAGAGTTATGACCATATGAAGTTGGAGAACCCCTGATAAGTCTTATATAAGCCCCCAAGGGTCAAAGTTCTTTGCAAAAGAATTTATTTTAAATGAAGAAGCCCTAAAATAAGGGAAGTGTAATGCTACATGAAGATATAAATAAGAGGCAAATCTCACTCATTAAGAACACACTTGTACATTTTCAATATCTATATTCTTGTGTAAAGCTTCTTGTAAATACTTGTGGATACATCTGAAGTGGCGAATGTCTAAGGTAGGATGAAGGGTTGATGGTGAAATTATCGGATTTATAGGAAAACCCATTTTTTGAGGCATATATGGGCTTTCTATGTATAGGGGGGTGCGTATAGTACATGGGTTGTCTGTGTATAGGGAGCGTATGTACACGGGTTGGTTGTGTATAGGGTGAGTACATGTTGATAAAGCCATGAGACTTGAAAATATGAAGGTGCAAAGGTTCTAAATTATGATATCAAGTTCCCAGGAAGGTCTATAGTGCTCAGATACATCAGATCCATCCATTGGTTCAAAAGGTATGTCTTATTTCTATGAATAGTTGGATTTTGATGTATGCATGATGAATGGAAATGAATATTTGAGGATTCTCTCTAGAGAGACTAGTGGCTACATGGGATATTCTATATAAGTCAGATATACATAAATATAGTGTTGGTATATTTATCATTGATACTTCTTGTTGAGGCACATCTTGTATTTCTTGGCATATGGCTAAGGGGTTTTATGGTACATGGTTGAGAGCTTGTATTTGTGTAGTAGTTGATGTATTGAGAGACTGAATATTAGAAAGCGTTTGATAAATAAGATCATGTGAGCCATATTATACTTGTTCATGATTAAACATACCTATATGACACATGACTAGAGAGAGACATACTTTCCTTGAGTAAAG
>CBVK0100280661.1:0-11008 GCA_900067695.1 Picea abies | reverse complement strand
CCCTCAAAATCTATGTATAGTAAAAAAAATTCCATCGGCACATCAATGGTCCGACACTATCTAAGTTTGAGGCCTATTAGCCCTGCTATAATGAACGAAAGCATTTGCAAGACACTGGAACAGCTGGACCCAACTCCAAGGCACCCCTACTACATGTGGCTGCATAGCTAGGGGGAGATCCTCTATGTTGGCCATAGGAATGAAACAAGTGAGTGCAATGAGGTTTCACTCCACTCGTCGTAAGACTCTCTCAACTTCTCTGATTGGGATCCTCCTGTCATTTTTGGTCCTACCTCTGGTCGAGGATGACATCAAGTCCTAGCAAAGTATGTTGGTCGAACATGCCCCACATCTGTACATAAGAGATTCACAAGTCAATACTTTACACACACATAAAAAGGATATAGATGAAAATTAAAAATTTAATACACTCTTAAAAATATATGTTACCTATCTCGCCACGTGTTGGGCGCAGGCCCATTTTGGGGAGAAGGCCATTTTTGGAGAGAAAATCACAAAGTGGAAAAAATACAGTTGGAAATAAAAGAAGCATGTGCGAGGGAATCATGTGAGGAGGGCATGCAAGGGAGACCTAACTACGTTAGGGTTAGGGTTTTTGCAAGATATTGTAATGGTTGATAAGCCAAGAATATGTATAAGTAGTACCTAGGAATTCTAGGGGGAGAGAGACAAGAGACGAGAGACAAGATACAAGAGACGAGAGACAAGAGATAAGAGATGACAGAAAAAGACGGACAGAAAGGATAGAACTATAAAACCAACATTTTTTATGTTGATGAGCTAGAGAGGAGTTGAGCAACTCGATCCAGAGGGTTAGATCGCAGGTTCAGGAGCCTGGTGCAATCTAGTCAACCTCACAGGGATCAGGAAGCCTGTTGAGATTGTAAGATCCAAGACTATACATGTGCGTGGTGTGGTATGTTGTTGAGATATAATAAAATAGCTTGAGAGACAAATATTTGTGGACATATCCCAAGAGGGAGTGAACCACGGTAGAACATGTGTTATGTGACTGAATGTGATGCATCTCCAATTTTGTTAATGATTAAATGATAGATAAATGAATGAAGGAACTAATTAGATATGATATTTCACATGCATGAGTAAGAGTGATTGATTAATTAAGATGTTAGACTAAATGAATGAAGATAACAAGGTACAACCACAGATCCCCAATTATTCTCAGGATACAAGCATTTGAGTATTACAGCCACCCATAGAATTGTCTCTGGTGAGACTGCACAATGCACCCTGTGTACCGCGTTGCCTTCTGGTTTACCAGGGGGGAAATAGTTTTAGAGGGATTTTGTTGGAAGCTTGTTAAATTTGAACTTGGGTCAGCTTATGACAGTAAGGTAAGATCATAGTAGATAAACTATTAAACCAACAAAGGATTATGTTTCCGGTTGGAACATAATGGTATTGAGTGAATAAGATCTGTTGAAGAAGCGTAAAAAGAATGTTATATCTGGCAACAAAACGTTAAAAGAAAGAGAACATAAAAGGGGATGTTAAGACCATGGAACCCAACAAAGGAAGAAATTGAGAGATGGTTGAAAACAAAGGATATGGAGTTTTCATAGAAAGATAACAGAAACTCGAAGTTAACATCGCACAAATATATGGACAAGTACGTATTCAGAGACTTGCATGAAGTATTCTAATGTGATTTCCTGCATGTGTTGCAGGATTCGATATTGAGGTTGAAAGACAACCATCCTACAAATCAGATCATATAGCTAGAGTGGAATCATGTGGAGATCATGAAGTTACAACAAGTTGACAATAAATTTACGTGTGCGGTATATTTTTGGTTAGACAACATTATTGCAGGATTTATCACAAAATTTGTAGTAGATATTGCGAATTCTTACAGCACAACAGAGCAAGAGTTCCTAAAGGGACCTCAAGGTAGGTATATCATATCACTATATACTTCCATTAATATATTACTATATAACAAGGGTGTAATGACAATGGCCTCAGATAGCTAAACTTCCCTGCATGCATGGGGGAAGGGGGGAAGCACTTACAAGATATAGAGAAATGGAGGAAGAAAATGATAGAGGAAAGAAGGAGGAGGCCTTGGATCCAATCATGATGGAGAAGAACAAATCAATCATATCATGGCAATAGCTAGAAGAAAGCACAGTGGAGTACCCTACCAATATAAGATGAACAACAAGAAGAGAGACATAGCCGCGAGGAAAGTCTTGGCAAGTGATGAAGAAGAGGTAGAGGATCTCTGGGTTGTGGATCATATTGAGGAAATCATGCACGTGACATATGAAAGGAAGACAAGAGTTCCAAGAGAAGGAACCAAAAGGAACACTCTTATCCATATAAGTGTCAGTGTGGAACCCATAAACCCATGTGAGACTAATACACCAATAAGAACACCACCATTTAGACAACCCAAATTTGGAAGGAAGACAGCAGGAAGTACATATATTCAAGGAGAAACAACTAGAGGAGCCAGTCCAGGAAGTGGTAGCCAGGTATCTACACCGCACGAAGGTATTAGTTCAACATTCCATTTGGAAGGACATGATCCCGCCATCAGATTACCAGAATTCAAGGGAGTGGTGTCAGAGAACCCTAAGAATCACTTGTTCATTTGTGAAAAGATTTGGTAAGAAAAACATATCACATATGAGGACACTAAACTTGCACAGTTATCCATCACACTAAGAGACCGCGCAATGGATTGGTACATGAGATTAGCTTCAAATAGTCCACTAGGAACAACAAGAATGATTGTGGATACCAAGAAGCTATTGATAAATTAATTTTAGAAGCTTGGCTTAGAGGATCAATACATGAATGAGATGATAGAGATGATACAAAAACGAGAAGAATTTGTGTCGGAGATTGACCAGAGATTCAAACGATTGAAGAGAAAGCTAAAATATGTCATGAAAAATGTGCAACATAGGCATCTCTTTGTGAACTCACTGCTACCACATTCGAAATATGCTTTGAGACAACCAAAGTTTCAGACCCGGGCAGAGGCTCTACAGGCAACCCTACAACTGGAAGAGAACTAATATCAAAAGATAGATCCATCCATAGAGGAGCTGAAGGAGGATCAGAAAACTTAAAATTTTAGCTAAACTAGAATAGGGGTGAGGACAAAAGAGAAGTTGTTTGGTGTACCACCTGTAGGACAAAAGGACACCACAAGAATGAATGCTCAACATTCACACAATACATGGAAACAGGACTACCAAACCCTTTTACATAAGGAGGAATATGGTGTGATATCTGTAAGACAAAGGGGCATGATCCATATCACTATCCAATGATGCAGAAATACTAAACAGTGCCTTAGAGTTCATATTGCAAATTTTTCAAGTCAGTAGGCCATGATGACAAAGATTGCAGGACAATGGAGTTGATGAGGGAAAGTAGGCCATGATGACAAAGATTGCAGGACAATGGAGTTGATGAGGGAACAAACATTAGATACCTATAGGGTGCAGGCAGAGATAATGACATGGAAATATGCACCTCATTTTAACCAAGTACCAGCCCCACACAACATTGCACCACAAAACTATAACACTACACAGTTGCAGTACAATACCGCACAGCCATAGTATAATCTTGCGTAGTATAACCAGGCTCCCCAATACAACACATCGCAATGAGATCGAGTTGGCTAGAGTTGGAGGACGAGGTAGAGGAGTCTTTTGAAGATGAAGAGGACCGATGGTATGTCATAACTATCAACAAACAGGACATTATGCAAGAGAATGTCCACTTCCACCTATGACATGTATGTATTGTCGTGCATCACATCATGACATAGAATATTGTCTGACACTATTGGGGAAGATCCAGGAAAAGAGAAATTAGAACAATTAGAATGTTCAGTGGATTTATGCAGAAGCAAGGGATGATGGAAAAAATGTCAATATATTTACGCATGGAGGAGCTAAGATAGGAAATGAAACAATAAGACAAGATCCAACACAACACCAGTGGGTGAAGAAGAATGTCGAACTATAGAAGCATTTTGATGCGTAGAAAGAAAAAGGGATATTCAAGCAAGCCAGAAAAAAATTATTGAAGCCAGACATTGCATCTACATCAACTGCACAACATACTTAGGATGTATCGACGTATGAGATTCCTTCATCACTGGATCATACTAATGAATCACAACCTCTAGGAAAAGTAAGTACCATAAAGGTTTTTCTTCAATCCTGTGTTAAGTTATTAAATGACCAATCATCTGTTAAAATTTTGCAAAATATTCTAGAAATTTGCAACTCAGAGGTAGAAGGGAAATTAGAATAGAAAACAATCAATCACCTTCATACAAGAAGGAGGACAAGTAGGGAATTCATATTAAATGATAACATTGGATATTTCAATATGGGGTACATCATACTAGATTTAGGCTCTGAGGTGAATGTGTTACCCAAAAAGACATGGAAATTTATGGGAGATCCCACATTAGGATATTCACTTGTTTAGTTGAAACTAGCAAATCAACATAGAGTTCTACCAATTGGAAGGCTAAAGGGTGTGACAGTAGATCTAGATGGAGTGTGCACTAAGGCAGACTTTGAATTAATAGAAATAGTGGATGGCACAATACCGTATTCAACACTACTTGGACTAGATTGGGCATTCGAAAATCAGGCCATAATCAATTTTAAGACAATGCAGATGACATTCGATTTAGGAGAGTACAAATTCATTGCACCATTAGATCCATCAGAAGGAGAAAGGTTTGTAGAACCCACTTGTTTAGACCTGGAGGAAATTAACCAATTGTATAGAACCACTGCGTGAGAAGAATATTATGTGAATCCAACTACCGATGAGGTACTCATTTGGAGAAGTATCACTTCATGCGCGTCAGATTTAGATGTAGGGTTGGAAAATTGGTAGCAGAGATTACATGAAGTCTCCACAAGAAGATGCACAAGAATAGACTGCGTAGAACGATGGGTAGGTACAGAGATAAGAGAACCTCCTAGCTTTCATGGGGTCAATGACTTAGAATAATTACTAAAAATATATGAAGATGAAGTGCTACCAAATTAGAGGCACTTATCTCTAGATATAGCACTCAAGGAAACATCTACAAGATGGTGGGGTGCCGACAAAGAGACTGTTAAGGACTAGTACCAATGCAAATGATTATTGCGCATTAGATTCGACATAGAGTAGAAGAGAAGAATGATGCATAGATATGATGGATAGGGGTCACCTATGGAACACTTGAATAAGTGCATAACATTATGGAAGATCACACCACTAGAGGAATTGCCTCATCACTTTATTCATACACTAGAAGGAATCCCAAAAAACTGGTATGTGGACTAGGAACTGCGCAAAGGAACTGCAAAATGGAAAGTATTACAGCAGAATTTTACAATCACTTTCTCATTTGAACATGAGAACCCCAACATAGATTCATCACTCAAATAGATCAGAGGGGTAATATTCATTCAAGAACCAAAGGTTGAAATCATAACACAGGACCAACAACAAAACAGATAGACAGTGAAAGAACTATTGTCATCCTACCATGTGTAGGAAGAAGCACCAGATGAAGAGGAACCACGCAACATTCATATAACAGAAGTTGAAGGTGAAAGAGGGGTGGAAGGTCCACCTCTGGAATCAAAAGTGTTTTCTTCGTTGATCAAAATGAATAAAGTCAACATTGTGATAATTGAGAATCCTAAAATGGCTAGCATTGGAGACTACTAGGATGAGCAAATAGTAGAAATCATAACAAAGTTATTGTGCGAGTACAGTGACCTATTCCCAATAACCTTTACAGAGATCAAAGGAATAGCAGGAAAGTTAGGAGAGATGAATATACCTCTCAAATCTGAGTCTAGACCAGTCAGACAATGATCATATAGACTGAACCCAATATATAAGCAAAAAATAAAAGCATAAATTGACAGGATGTTGGAGGCTGGAATCATAGAACTAGTGGAGGAATCTGAATGGGTAAGCCCTATGGTAGTTCAGGAGAAGAAGAAGGGAGGGATAAGGATATTTTTTGACTTGATAAAGTTGAATGATGCTTTCTTACATGACCCTTTTCCTACCCCTTTCATAGATGAAGTATTACAGAATATAGGAGGAAAGGAAGCATACTCATTCACAGATGAATTCTCAGGATACCATCAAATCACGATATCCTCGGAAGATAGGTACAAGACCACTTTTTCCATGGAATGGGGATCCTACCAGTACACAGTCATGCCTTTTGGACTGAACAATGCACCAACAATGTTCTCAAGAGTAGTCATAGTTTCTTTTAAATAATTCATCCATCAGTTTTTAAAGGTATACCTAGATGATTTGACAGTATACAGTCTGTTGAAGGACCATATAGAGGTGTTAAGGATGATGTTAGAAATATGTAGGTAGTGTCAGATATCAATAAATATCAAGAAGTGCATATTTGGGACACCTTTTGGGATACTATTGGTTCATATAGTGTGAAAACAAGGCTTGCTAGTAGATCCTGCCAAGATTGTAGTAATTGTCAATTTACCACCACCAAAATTAGTACATCAGTTGAGAGAAACATTGGGACACACATGCTACTACAAGAAATTCATAAAAGGGTATGCATAGATTATTGTGCCAATGGAGAAACTATTGAGGAAAGATAATAAATTTCAGTGGAATAAGGACTGTTAGTGAGGATTGGAGACTCTAAAAGAGAAGATGGTAACAACACCAATACTAGTATTCCCAGATTGGGAAAAGACATTTCATGTGGATGTAGATGCATCAGCTATAACACTTGGAGCTATTCTGGCACAGCGAGGAACGGGGTAATTGGACCATCCTATAGAATTTTCTAGCAGAAAATTGTCAGAGTCAAAGAAGAATTACAATACCATAGAAAGAGAAGGCCTAGCTATGGTCTATGTACTCCATAAGTTGAGACATTACTTACTAGGCAAACATTTCAAGATGTTTACAAATCATTCATGTCTCAAATACCTAGTCAATAAGCCAGTGTTGGGGGGTATAATTTGTAGATGGCCACTGATTTTCCAGGAATTTGACTTTGAAGTAATAGTCAAACTAGGGAAATTGAATGCAGGACCTGATCACCTATCAAGAATCACTAATGGAGAGGAACCTATGAACTTAGAGGACAACTTCCCCGATGCACAATTATTTTTAGTACAAGTAGTTGATGAATATTTTGCTAACATCATTCAATACTTGAGTACAAGGACCACGCCACAAGAATTCAACACTGCACAGAAGAAAAATCTAGTAGTTTGAACTACAAACTATCAATTGATTACAGGACACTTACAAAATATGGGTGCAGACAACATCTTGAGAAGATGTGTACTAGAACATGAAAGGTGTAGGGACAGTTGACCCCCTAGTATTTAGGAAGTTAACGCGCAGTAAAAAAAAAAATAGAGTTCGAAAAACATGATGTGCAGAAGAACGTTTAAACGATTAAAAAGGTGTCGTGCATAGGAAACATAACAAAAAAAGGAAAAAGAAACAAGTACTAGTGTGACCCAGCTATCATTTCCCCAAAATGATATAAAGTTAAAAAGAGGGGGGGAAACCAATCCATTGTGATTTTTTCCTAAGGAAAAAAATGTTGGGTCAAGCCAAAGAACAATAGAGTGTGGAATTTCACTACCAACCTATGAATTGAGAGCTTTTCATTTGAATTTAACCACCATGTCACCATCGTGGGTTGGATACCTAAGAAGAACTAGGCAAAGCCCCCAGTATACTACATGGGGGCCACAAGGTGGAACCAATGAGATGCTGACAGTGATGGATGTGAAAGAAATCCACACACCAAAATATGAGCAAACCACTTTACATGTTGAGGAAGAGAAATAATCCACACAGGAGCCCGAGTAGTTAGTAGAGGATTTCATGTAGAAGGAATCTGATGCATCCAGGGGAAAAGGACCATAAGAAGCATAACCAGCCATGGAATCCATGCAGCAGGTGTTGAAGCTGAAACCAAAGTAGGAAATGGAGCAAGAGGAGGGAGTACCATCCCCAAAAGGGAAAAATAATTTGAGAGCATAAATCAGTACGTAGGGCGTACAACACACTGAGGCAGAGCTAAGAATAGTAATGCTGAAAACCCCCAATGAAGTGAAAATTGGGGATAACATGGTAGGAGGATTCGATGGGCTTAAATAATCCGACCTCGATGTTTTGGATGCCACAAAGTTCCTAGATTTGGCAGCAAAGAACTACCTAGAGAGCATGGGAGAGGACCCATTAGGCACGCCATTGTTAGAGCCTACACAGTGGATTCTAGGCCTATACAACACAAGTATCATGAACCTCTTATACATACTGCACTTCAGGTGCAGAAAATACATAAATTCATGTGTTAAACAGTTGCTAGAAAGGGTGCACAGAGGAATCCTATGGATGGAAAAACCACTACCAATCAATGTTGACCTCATCACAAAGATTACATGGCTACCCATAGATGGGGAGAAGTCAGAGTAATTCCTAGATGAGAAGACTCGGGAAAAGGCCATCTCCAATGAGATTAAAGTGAAGTATGGCACAGAGAGGGGGAACAGAGGAATCAGGATCAATGACATCAATGATCCTGCAACTTGGTTTGCAACCAGATTGCTTGGTTTCAAATTAATGCACAAGTGCCAAAAAGAAGAAGTGCATGTCGGAGTAGTAGCAGGTGTGGTGTAGTGCACAAAGGGGAGCTCGATGAGCTAGGGCCCGTACCTACTCAACTCATTCCTATAAGATTGTAAGGATGCGCAATACTGGGTCTTTGAGTTCCACTATTTGTTGTTACTCATCCTCATTGCACTTATAGGGTGGCACAAGCCGACATATACGATGTTCCTCACAAGGACAAGAAAATGTGGTGCAGTGCGCTACACAATGCTACGAAGCACCACAGATCCAAAGGTAAATAAATTCAACAATGACATGTTCACACAATACTTAACATAGATTCAGAACAGTGTGTCAGAGACATGGAGGATCTCACCAGAAATTGTCCAAGAGTATGGACATATAGTCAATTTCCATGCATCATGTCACAGCATGTGGCTAAAGGAAAAGAAGGACCCCACCAAGGAGTGGTTGCAACTGAATTATTTCATGATGATGCATGACATCCACATGGAGGTCCAAGAGTGGCATGAGGAGTGGAAAGTACCAGAGATCCCAAGCACAACACCACCAGTACAAGTCCAGACATAATATAGCACACTCCTCGCACAACATATAGGCAGGAATGGCATTACCCAGAAAAATAAAACAAAAACAGGTACATGGGGGAAAGAAACTCCATTCAGAAGAAGACTAGGACACAAAATAAGTCACAGTGTGGTCTGACACATGGTCCACAGGCTATAGAGTAGGCACCGAGAGGACCAATAGGATAGGTGGGTATAGAGAAAGTGCAGATAGAGGCACAAGATGTAACCATGGATGAAGAAGTTGAGCAGGACACTGTCATGGATACACATATGCCCGAAGCATCTGAACAGCCAGACACCCAAAGAAAGAGAATAACGGAGCAAGTAAGTGGCTCTAGGAATAAAGTGAAGGCCCATAGGAAACAAATGGAAACGTCACTGACAACAGATGACGTAGAAATGATAGACATGACAGTAGAATATTGATTGTCAGAAGTATGGGAAAATGCGGAAAACCATAAAGCTTCAATTTTGGAACATGTACAGGAGTTAAAAAACGCGTTAGAATAGTTGAGGATCAAAGTGGAACAACAACAAAAGGACAAATCGATGCCAGTAAGAGAAGGAGAACATGTTAGATAAAAATTACAAATCATAGTACAAGGAAGTGATATGTTTATCATAACACCAGATATGTTGTTCATCGATGAGGAAACAACACAAAAAACTGTTAAGGATATCAAAACATTAGACTTGGCTAGGCCCATGATACCAACAAAATCATTATATAAGTTACAGGTTAGCGTTGTGCAGGAGATTCAGTCCAGAGCAAGGTCTGACACAACAAATCTGCTACTAGTGCAAGAAGAAAATATGGCACTGAAGGAAGCCATCAACAAGAAAGGGTAGAGGAAAGAGATAGCGCAATGAAAAGTAGACCAGATGGAGACCCAGATAGATGCAGTCTTTCAAGCTATCTCAGATGACACAGTATCGAAGGAAACATATTCGGAGGAGAAGATAACAAAGATAATGCAGACTCTACAACAATATAAAGAGAATATCAAGGAACTAGAGGAGCACGTGGTACCTATGACTCCCCCAGCAATCTGAGTGCAAAGAGAGAAAGACGTGACAACAACTACAGAGAACATCATGCAGAATATACAAAGTGTGGAAGAACTATTGGAGACGAGAGAACAACTATGGACCCATCTATTAGAAGATGGGATCCTACAAGAGCTGCAAGGAAAGGAAGATAAATTGCATGCAACAATAGTAGATGTTAATCAGTGACAGATGATAATGTCCCTACTAGAGAAGATTAAGACAATTAGCACATAAATGAAGAACCTTCAGGTAGAAGAAAAAGCATTACAGGCACAGAAAATCGCACGACAGATACAATTGGAGCCCTTACAGGAAAAGGAAGAATAGTCAGTCGTAGAAATCAACGTAGCGAAAGCATGCCTTGAACATATAGGATTGGAGAGGGGAGAAATATTAATACCACCAGTCACTATGCATGTGGTTGAAGCCATGAAAAAAAAGAGAAGCTAGGCTCAGGAGCAGTGCTAATGGATAGTATACATGTATGAAGCACTGACACAAGCAGTGATAGACACGGGATTTAGATAGTGACTTGGGACGAGCCACAATGTCAGTGTTTGTTGATTTTTCAATAAGCTAGGCTCAAGCATGAAGTTCATTCCATTTTTATCATTTTACTTGAGCCAGAAACAATTTGTTGCAGAAATCAAGATCACAAGAAGAAACACCATGCACAAGTACACAAGAAGTATCATGGGAAACCCTTCTCAACA
>CBVK0100280659.1:0-13010 GCA_900067695.1 Picea abies | reverse complement strand
ATAACTCTATGAGGTGATCTCACACACCAACCCTCTTACATGTATTCAATTATTGGGGCTGGAATAAGTCAAAGAAGGATTAAATTGTAATGATACATTAACTTGGGAAAATGACATGGGTTTCCCCTTGGATCCCCCCTTTAGATCCCTCTCTTGTGGAATCATATCCCTCCATCGTTAGCGTTCCTCTAATATCGCAACCATCATTTATCTTCTTTATTAATTATTTCAATGTATGTAATACATGGTTTGACCCTCAACCATATTAATAAATACAGGTTCTTTTCCCCAACCATATAATATCACCAACCTAAACCATATTTATAAAATTACATTGTAATTCACGGGAATTAAAACTAGGGATGTTACACTAATTCTGCAAAAATTGTGCATGCAACAATTACTATTAGAATTATACATATTGTAAACTTTTTCATTAATTAGGTTATAGGTCATCCTTCATATGATTTTTTGGAGAACACATATGTACTAATCTAAATTTTGATCCTTCATACATAATCTCTTATGAATCATGTTTACATTGGTTGTAATCATGCCTCATTTTGAGTTCTAGGCTAAAAGTTATAGATTTCTGAATTTGTCATTTCTACTCAATTATGCACTATTCTGGATGGTGCAATTTAGCTGAGAGACCACATTTTTCCATTTGTAACAAAAAATATATTAGGAACCATAAAAACTTTATACCAGGTGTAGGTAGGATTTATGATTGTGAACAAACAACAATTTTCATATTTGGAATCCGATGCTCTAGTCAAATCCTATAGAAATACGGAATTGATGACTTTGCACTTCTACATTTTCTCCAGACTTATAATTTTTAGCCAAAACTAGTTATTTCCCAAATGGAGCAAAACTGGGAAAGACTTCTTGAAGACAAAAATATTGTTGAGGAGGTGAAATGTCGACTAAACAAAATTTTATGAATTGGTGATCTGGGGTCCCTTTCCCCCTTTGAATATTTCAACAATCCTCAAAAATTGTTCGAGAATAGTGGATTTTTCCCTATTTGGGCATCTCCTCGCCAACTCTTTTTGATTTTTTATAGAATCCCAAATGGGTATCTTCATGCCTTTTTTTTGACTCCCTATAAAAATTTCACCTTAATCTAGGCTCTGGTTATTGAGCACGACCCAAATATTTAAAACCCATTATTTTGTTTTTTTGGAAAATAGAAGAAAAATTAGCTAGTGGCCTTCATTGACATTCTTGTAGCCCTCTTCACCGCTGACATACCCCTTAAATTTCATTTGAATCTAATTTTTTTTGCACCAGTTGTTTTGTCATCTTTCTCCTTTCCTTTCTCTCCTTCTCTTCCTTCTTCCTCTTTTCTTTCTTTCTTTCTTCTACTTTTATACCTATGTAGAGCTATACCCATGCGAAGGAATATAACACTCACATGTTCTTCCACATTCAAATTTCACACCTTTTTGGGACTTAATATATTTTACAACTCTCATGCGAAATAAAAGTGCACATGCACCCACATGTCAATATTTTACAACTCTCATGCGAAATAAAAGTGCACATGCACCCACATGTCATCTATGTCCCACATCCCTCATTTTGAAATCTTTGGGACTTAGATAATTTTCCAAGTCTCATGTGGAGGAAAAGTTCACCTGCACCCTCATGTCATTTGTGTCCCGTATCCTGTATTCCACAAGATTTGGGACTTAGCTGATTTTCCAACTCTCATGTGAAGGAAAAGTGTAGCTGCACCCACATGTCATCCACATCCCGCATACTATATTCTACAAGATTTGGTACTTAGCCATTTTTCCAACTCTCATGCGGAGGAAAAGTGCACCCACACCCGCATTCTTCTTTCCGCACTCCACAAGTCTTTGGAACTTAGTCTATTTTCTCAAACATCCTTCACTATAGACCCCGATATTTCCACCATGGCCTTACACCATTGTATTCCATGTCACTACTACCATGTCACTTGACATGTGGCTTTCATATCATTAGGTGCGTAAAAATTCCCAATTTTCCAAAAATTCCAAAAATTCATAATTTTCCAAAATTTCTTGTTTTGGTCAAGAATGTTCTTTTCTTCTCCAAATACCATGGGAGCTCTAGACTTAGCTTCCCATGCCTGAACTTGTCCCTCTGACTATCAATTCGACATCCCATTTCCAAATCTCATACATATTTTACTTAGAATTTGGGAATTTTCACTTTGAATTTCACCATATTTCTCAAATTTGATAGAGACTAATACTCTAAAACAACGAATTTGTTAAATTTGTGTTATTATTTGGCCCATACAATTTTGGTTTTGAACCAAAATATTTTATACCAATATGTAGCATCCCCATATACTCATCGAGGCATGCTACCTAAATTTTGTTTCTCTAACACCATTCTGTAACATGCCCAATTGTCTAGCTGGGAAACATTACTACAAAATCGACTATCATTTGATTCAAATGCATGCATATAAACAAAATGATATACACACTCATGAAAATACCATTAATAATTAAACTCATGAATGCAACTGATTTAAACATGCACATCAACAATTAATGCACATAACAAAATTCATATATACAAAATACAAAGTAAAAGTAGCATTCAATCATAGCATTAAAACTGTAAATGACATAGTGATTATAACACTTATCTTTAAAAATGATGTACACAATCAACTGTAGACAAAGGATGTTCCAACCAACCGTAGACTCTGCTACTCCAATTCTCTCAACAATAAGTTGTCATCAAGTTAGGGCTATGAATCCACAAGAATAAACAATCTCCTATGGGTGTCTATAGTCCACTATAACAACTTAATACCCACTAAAATCACAATGACACAAATCCTACAACAATTTAAACCACCCAAATCTCTTCCCCAACCTGTAAAACCCAAGGAATGATATTTCCTTGTCTACACCACAATCCATCATATAATATCCATGCCCTCCAAGGATCTAGCATATAATGGTTAGGAATCTCTCTACATGGGGCTTCAGAGAATCCAACTGCATCAAGAGTTCTCACAGAACAAGATCACTTTCTCTTGGGTAATTTTATCAAGAGAGAAACAATCATAGGCCTAAAAAACTCATTTTCAACATAAATTTTAGCTTCAACAAGTTTTCTTCAATACCCACTATGGATGGCCACTCTTTCCCCAAACCAAACTCTAGTTTTCCTCTCTTCTTTCCAGCTGTAAAAAACTACTCTTTTTATTAATCAAATTTTATCTTTTCCCATCCTTGTTTGACTCTTAATTCCCCCCAAAATATGATTACACTCAACCCCTACTATCCTAACTGAGTGGCTCAACTTCCTCACTTAACCTCTTAGATGAATTCAATGATTTGGGTGCTTAATAAGTGAAAGCGATAAATGGATAAATTACAAATTGATTAATGCATATGGCTTAAGACTCAAGGAATAATAAAACCCCTTAGAATCCCATTAAGCTCCCATCTCTTTTGGAATCATAGCCCCCCATTATTCCGGTCATTACCCGTCTACAATAGGGTAGTGTATTTCATTTTATTATTTTGGATGTACAATGTTTACATATTACATCGCTTGGCCCGCGACCATTCATAATATTTACAATTATACAAGGATACATTGGGGATCAAAACTAGGGTGTTACATATGCAAATCTAGTGGAAGTGATAAGGGTATCTTTAGATGTTGAAGTACAAACGATGGAAAATCCAAGTGTCCTTACTAATAAAAATCTAGTAATCAATAAAAAAACTTAGGTGTATGAAGAATTCATAGTATCAAAAGTGAATCAAGAAAACACTACAAGTATGAAAAAAAAGATCATGTTACAAGGACACCTTATCAACTTCCTAATCACAAGAGTTGGTTCTTTAACTAGTCAATGTATCAACATTGTTTGGAATAAAGAGAATATCCAAGGAACATTTTAAATAGTATAAATTTTGATACAATTCAATCTCAAAATAAAATTCGCTACCACATGAATCCCCAGAAGATCGAATTAGGGTGGTCTAATCCTTTCACAGTTTGAAAATTATGTTCAATGATTAGAATGTCATATTGTTTTATATTTCCAACCATCATAGCTTCATGAGAAAAGAATCATGATAAGGCATTACAAGCTAGAACATGACATTTAGTTTTTCCATAAAAAAATGCTTTGAGGACAAAGCATTTCTAAAGAGGAAGGAAATGTCATGTATATAAAAATAAATATATCTCATAAATATATACCTAAACTATAGAACTTAGGATATTAATATAATTAAAATGGTGCATCACATTAAGACATACCTTTACATGAAAGGTCACCTTGAGGCCTATAAAATGCCAAGGGTTTTCATCATTGTAATAGCATATCATTCATTCATATCTTTATTTATACATTTTTAGTGCTATTTGGAAGATCCACAATACTCAATTTTATTTGTCTACATTTCAAATCCATAACAGGATGCAAAACACCACTTAGAGAAGAGCTTAATAGAGATCCTCATCTGTACCAACACATGATTACTGTCACGTCATTCCTCAAGATGAATTCTCATTGGTCATAGGGGTTTTTTGGTGTTCGTTTCTTTTAAAAGGTCTCCATGCTTATGAGCCAAAGTCGATGGACTCATCGACCATCATATGGACTGAATAACTCTTCCATTTATCATACCATCACCCACACATGATGACCAATGGGTTTCATACCTAAGACAATATCAAATTTCTGATCAAACAAGAGACTACATCTAAACCATCGATTCTATGAATTTATGGCTTGTTCCCTCCTCACTCTCAGGGTGTAACCATTGACACATCACCATACCCACCTACCAATGAAACAATGAAACATCCTACCTTACCTGCCATGTCGGTCATCCATGCCACTTTCACCTACACCTGATTCCCAATGGTTTCTCACATACAAAATGATATCAACCATCTGATCAAAAGGACATGATGGATCCGAGCCATTGGATCATCGGTCCTATAACTTACCTTGCCTCACGATTAAGGTGGGTCCATCGATGCGTCAACATACTAACTCCCCAATCGGATTGCAACATGTTCCATTATCCTTCCACATTGATCATCCATGTCATCCATGCACATGCTCAACCAATGTAACCTCTGTAGGGTTGTGGGCATCCAACACTAGATCGATGGTATTTTTGAGTCATGCATGACATTTTACAACCACTCGAACCCAATTAGCTCAAGATGCGATGATCAAATGTTTTGAAAAACCATTGGTATTCACCTCCATACATAGAATCAACCATTAAAGGTCATCATGAGGTACCTTCATTGCATTGAAGCACCATAAATCTGCAATATATCTCCCCATGGCCTAATATTTGTCTATTTAAGTTTCAATCTTCCCCAAAATCACTACATTGGTCACTTAGATGAGTTTTTTTGTTGACTGAGCGCATCTTCCCGTTCACTCTTATTCTAACATTGAAGGTTGAAAAATCTATTTTAACTTGGTTCTGAGCTAATTATCCAACCAATTATCACATACTAATAACTTTTTTTTAGGTAAGCTCTATTTCAGTGAATTTTAGCACTGGTTGGTGACAAGTATGATTGTGTTGTATGGAATTGTTTTTTAAGAACGTTATTCTAACAATTTCTTACCTTGAGTTGTTTCTTGTAGACTCGATGCTTCCAAAAGAGATCCCACACAAAGGACTCCCAAGAATCTAAGGATGTGGTCTAGGGATGCCAAAGCTGGATATTTCTCTGCACCCCCATGAGTGGAAGAAACCTTGAAATCCAAGAGAACAAAACCCCTCATCATGATACCTCCAAAGAACATTTCAACACTCATACTGTTGTTTTGGAATACAAATCCATGCACAGGAGGTGAGGATACTAAAAATGTGAAAATTCCCTCCTAGACCAATTTAGTTATAAAGTTTAATAATGAATATTACCTTGAATCAACCATGCATAAAAACTTGGATCTTAGGGAAGTGGATGATGTGGTTTTCTCGACAATTTAAAAATCCATGTTAAAATCTATAGCTGCAAGAGAACTTATCATGCCTTGCATAGAACTGATGGGGTGGGTTATTAGTTATACCAAAGCCAAAAATAGTAGGATAGTAAATGACAAAGGGGAATGTATAGGCTCTTTTATTCCCCAAGATATCAATGCCTATTACAAATTCCCATAACCCAATGAATCCCTCACCAAATAATTTGTGATTACATTTTATGAAATTTATGACATCAACATGATACTAGGTAGTTGGTGGAAAGAAGAAACAAAATTCATCAATCAGTCCACCAAGATGTATGACATCATTGACTTAAGGGATCCCAATATGTATGCCATGATCATATTGTGTAGACTTTATGGGGAAAGAGACTATTCTTATTTCTCTAAAGTCTGGCTACCATTGGCATACCATGTGGTGATGTGGGGAAGAAAGTTCAGTTGGGGAGGAATTATATCTAAACAACTTAGTCTAAGGATAACTCAAGCACAATCACCAAAGCTTGGTGATCCTCCTTATTTTCACATGGTATCCGTCCTCGTGGATGTGTTGTGTGCCCAAAATACCTTCCCTTCTCTATCACTTAGATGTGATACTTTCAACATAATTTGGGAGAGTAGATATAAGAAGTTTTGTTACCAAGTATGTGATTTCTTCATGTCTAGGATCTATTTTCTCATCTTTGGACAAGAATGTCCTAAGTTATCCAAGAAGGAAAACAAGATATTGACATGTATTGGAAAATTGTATCTAGAAGAAAATGATACATACTTGAGGATCTATAGATGCAAGGGTGGTTGTAGGACTCAGGTGTCTGCAACCTTAGCCGAGACACATATCTGTGATTGTAATACTTAACAAAGCACTTAGCACCGACAATTCCTCAATATTTAACCGCTATCTACTCCGCAGATAAAACAGAGCATTGCATCATTCATTCAGATCTGATGTATCTAAGCAGTTATCATATAGAAATAGGTTAGATCTAACAGATTCAGGCACTAGCACATTCATATAAGTCATATCTAACATCCATATACATCATTAGCACAAAGCCTAAACAGATCTATCTATCTATATCAAGGAACTTAGCAAGTAAAGACATAAACACATCAACACATTTCACAAAGCAGAGAAACACAACATATACGTGGTTCACCTCCACACTGGGCTACGTCCACCAACTCTTCTTCTTTATTATCTTCGGTCAAGCTTCTTACAGGCACATAGCATCAAAATCCTACTCAATAGAAGACAGTATATCTACGTGCACTCCGCCATATCCTCCTTCTTCGAGCTAGGGTAAATCACCAAGCCTTCTTATAATTACTTGCACGTAGCTCTTCAAGTCTCACACAGTATGCACAGAGCACTTACAATCCTTTAATCACATAGATCTAGAACTTATCCATTCATAAATGCTCTTTTCTTTCATTGCCTAGAGATCTATTTATACTTTACAAAATAGGCCTAAACATAGGTAAACCCATGGGCTAACATCCCATACCCTTTACATAATCCCAAATCCCAAAAAGGACCCAAAAAGAGGTCGAGATCCCACGATATTTGCTTCGTCTTGCACTCCTCCTTTGTCAGGCTGTCGAATTCCCAAAATAGGTCAAACTTGACCAAGGATCTCCCAAAACTTGGTCAAGGGACAACAATCGACAATATATTTTTTCTCTTTGTTATCGTCTGTCCCCCCCGTCTTTTATCGATGCTGAAGGGGAATTGACTATCGACGATATCCTTATGCAAGACTTGATGCAAACAAAACTTCCTTTTGTCGATGTCGATGGAGATCGACGCTCGAAGACTAAGGTTTTTTCGAGTGGTTCTTTTCCTTCTTTTAATTCCTTCCGATGCCAACCTTGATTGCATTCAGTGAAGTGTTTGTATGTCGATTCTTGATTTAGGTGTTTAAGGTCTTTTTAGTCATGAAGTTTCATAAGTCAAGAAAACCTGAATAGGTGATGAGAATCATGGAAATAAGCGGAGACAAAACATTTTTTCAAAAATGAAATCGAATCAGAATGTGCCGAAGGTCAAGTGGTACCCAAAAAAGTAAAAATTTGACAAAGGATTTTTTAGTGTTTGTTGAGTTCTCAAAAAATGGTGACTTACTGGGCGAAAGAAGAATCTTTGTTCCTACCTCGGCTCAGCTGGTGCAAACGCTAGTTAAGAACTTAACTAGTTTTTTATCAGAGCCTCTTTTATCCTTGCATTTGAAATTCCCTGGTTGATGCATCTTGGCTTGCCTATGGGGTTTTTCAAACTTTATTCCACCTTCGTTTCCTGTAACCCTGATTAACGCCTCCTTTGACAAGAGTCGAGTAAATCATTCACTAGCCCTAGGCCCTTTAGTTATCCTTATTCACTTGCTACGGTGTTGCTCCACTGCTAGAGAGCATCCATAGCCCCAACGAAGTCCCCCTTACGTCACAGACCTTGCTCTGCTGCTAGCGAGCGTCCATAGTCTCGAAAGCATTATCTGCATACCCTCTTTTACTTTTCACTCATTTGATATAGTTGATTTTATTTTGACAGAATTCCCTGAGCGAGTGGGAGAGGAGGACGTATGTTATTTGCAAAATGAGATAGTTAAGGTGAATTTTTTTCTAGTTATGTCTTTAAGATACATGTATTCCTTTCCATCTTACCACCTTTCCCTTAAGGTTTTACCAGACCACCAGGCAGACACTTCATCATTTTCCCAAGGTTGTTCATCTGCAGGTTAGATAAAAAACCCTTTAAAACAACCACAGGTCTCCCATCGCTTCTTGTGTTGTATGTGAGTGATGAGTCAGAAATAGAGTTCATCATATCGCATGAATTAAGGTCAACCACCATCTTGCTAAACAAAATCTTCAAAATTGAAGAGGTACTATAGCAAGAAACAAAACCAAAAAATCATTCTGCAATCGACCTACCTAAAAGAAAAGATCGTGAAAATACACACAAAAAAATCATTTTTTTTTAATGGAAGTATTGTTTTAGGGCTTGGCCATTCACTGGGAGGGCATCAGGTTCCCCCCTCAGATTTTCAGCCGATATGTGCCTACCCGAATCTTCTCGACCACCTGGAAAGGTCTAAGCCATAGATTCTGAAATTCAGAATGTTTTCCTTTTGGCTCATTTTCTCTATCCCATTTTAGGACTAAGTCTCCCACTTCAAAAAAATTCTCTTTAGCCTTATGCTTATCAAACCACATTTTAAATATCTTCCAATGAGCTATGAACTTATATTTTTTATTCTCCCTTTCTTCTTCCAGCATGAGGAGGGTATCAATTCTTTGTTGTATAACTGATGAGGGTTATCCTCTAGAATCCTGCACAAGCTGAAGAGATGAAAGATATAGCCTGTTCGGGAGGATGAATTCCTGTCCGTATACCAAAAAGTAAGTGGAATTTCCTATTTCTTCCTTGGGTGTTACTCTATTGTCCCATAAGGCATTATGGAGGGAACTGTTCCAATTCCTCTAGTTGTCTACAACTATTTTCTTTAATATCCTCACTAGGTTCTTATTGGTTGATTCTTTCACTCTGTTCCCCTGTGGTTAATAGTTTGTAGAGTATCTGATTATGATTCCTTTATCGAGAGAAAAATATGTTAATAAGGTGGAATAAAAGTAATATGAATTAAAAAAAATAAGGACGGAATGCACACTGAACCTTGTGATCAGTTGTTGTTCTATGAATTGGATCACCACCTTTTCGTTTACATGAGTCAGAGGGATGGCCTTTGCTCATTTCGTTAAATAGTCTGTGGCAGTTAATATGTATCTATGTTGTTTTGAATAACTTTGTGTAATTTATCCTATGATATCTAACCCCCATTGCTCAAATGGCCTGGAAACGACCACTATGTTGTTTTGAATAACTTTGTGTAATTTATCCTATGATATCTAACCCCCATTGCTCAAATGGCCTGGAAACAGCCATGGGTTGGAGTGGGACAACTGCTCTCTTTTCCCTCCCCGCATGTATTTGACAATTTTTACAGTTCCTAGCTTATGTGTGAGTGTCCTTGAATATAGTAGGACAATAATAGATAGCTCTCAGTATTTTATGAGAAGTGGTGTTTCCTGCGAAATGTCCACCTGCATGACCATCATGGAGCTCCTTCAGAACTTTGTCTACATCTTCACGTTCGAGACATCTTAAAAGTGTCCCATCATAATTTGTGCTAATTTTAACCTGAGGGCTCTCCTTTCCCTAGGATTTAGGTTTTTTGGGTAAGTTCCATGATGCAAGAAATAAGTCAATTTCTCATATCAAGACTCTTGTCCTCGGGAGACGTATGAATATTCACCACACCACAATGTTAATTCATTCTCCCATCTAGGGTATTCTTTTACTTGGTCTTGGGATTCAACTACCAGTTTGCATAACCCTTGTCCCTTAACCAGTTTAGCAGGTTTATATCTAGATCAAATTCTTGGACTACTGCCATCTAGTTTCCTCTTCATTCCCCCATATCCTATTGAGTGAATAGGGATCAGACTACAGGGTGAGGCACGATGACTTTGGTATGATTCTTAAGGATGTAATATCTGAAGTGTTTCACTGCCTTGTACATTGCATAAGCATGTCTGTATATAGTAGGGTAATTCAGTTCAACACCTTGGATATTAGTGCTCATGAATGATACCAGGGCCTCGTTGTTGTCATAATCCTTCTGAGTCAATACTGTAGCTAACGATTAGTTGGAAGTGAAAGTATAGAGGAAGAAATCTTTGCTAAAATTGGGACTTCGCCACACTGGGGATTGAGATATTGTCATCTTAATATTGCTCAAAGAACTTTTTCGTTCATTGTACCACTTAAATTCAACATATTTACGGATCATTTTTTGTAAAGGTTTGATCGTTTTAGCGAAATCGGGGGTGGATTTTCTCACAAAATTGATTTTCCCGAAGAAAAATTGCATATCCTTTTTGTTGTGGGGTAATGGAAGCTAAGCTAGAGCCCTAATCCATTTTGGGTCTATGTGAATCCCTACTTGATATATAATGTGGCGTAACAACTTACCTTCCTCGACACCGAAAATAGTTTTCTTAGGGTTTAAGGAGATACTGTATTTCCTACACCTTTCGAAAATATGGGTTAAGTTTTGGATGTGATATTATTTGTTCTTTGAATACACAGTCATATTGTCCAAATAAAATACTACACTCTTGTTGATTAGTCCCCAAAACGCTACATCCATGGCCCTCTGGAAGGTCACCCCTGCATTGATTAACCCAAAGGGCATACGTTTATAAGTGAAGGTTCCCCACTTGGTTCAAAAGGTAGTATTCAAACTATCTTCCTTTGAAACTAGAACTTGGTTGTAACCTGAAAAACTATCCAGCAGGGGGAAAATATTAGAGTCAGACACGGTTTGCAAGAGTTGCTCCATTGGTGGGACTAGGTAGTTGTCCTTTTTTGAAGCTCTATTGACGTTTCTAAAATATACATATAGTCGGATCTCCCCAGACTTTTTCCTCACAGGAACCAAATTTTCTACCCATGCNNNNGAACCAAATTTTCTACCCATGCAGAGTGTCTAACCTGGAAGATAATCTTGGCATCTAGTAGTTTCTTTAACTCCTGACACATGAGAGGCTCTATGGATGGGTGGTATTTCTGGAGCTTCTGTTGGAAGGGTTTCACTTCAGCCTTTAACGAGATAGTGTGTTGAATGATACAAGTATCATAAGTTTTCAGATCTCGGTAGGACCATGCCAAAATATCTTGATATTGTCTGAAAAGTTTGAGAAAGGCATTCCTTTCCTCTTTAGATACTGTCTTGCCGAGATTTATATTCTTGGGTTTTTCCGAGGTCCCTTGATTTATAGTTTCGTGCATGGGATAAGAACTCCTCATCTTTGCATTCTTTGATCCTTTAAACCTTTCCCTTAGGTCAAAAAGGTTTTCTAAATTGGCCACTCTCTTCGGTATCGCGTGAGACCTTGGTTTGTTAGTTGGTTGATTTGTATGAGAATCAATTTCTGCTAATTGATCTTGGAATACATCATCGTCAATAGACAAGTATTTAAAATTATCCTAACTGGTCAAAAATTTGATGATCTGTTCATCTCCTTCAAAGACCTTCCAATTAGAAATATTATTGGGCACCGATGGTTTGTAGAGTAGCTTCATAGTGAACCTGGAGGATTGGTAGTATTCTAGAGGGGATAACAATAAGGAATTAGTGGCCAAAGAATCAACGGGAGTGTTCTTTGTTCTGGGGATCACTGTAATGTTGAAGGCTTCAAAACGTTCTATTAGTCTATGCACTTCTTGTTGGTAATTTCTCAGGTGGGAAGAGTTGCAATGTATAGTGTTCCTTAGTTGTCTAACGATGATTTTAGAATCTCCGAAAACCTTCAATTCTTTAATGTTTAAGTCAATGGATTTCTTTAACCCTTGTACTAGGGCTTCATACTCGGCAATGTTGTTCGTGCATTCAAATTCTAGTCTGCAGGATAGGAAACTTCGTTTACCCTTTGGGTCAATGAGGATGCACCCTGCTCCTGACCCTTCTTGTGATTTAGATCCATCAAAGTATAAGGTCCACATTTGTGAGAGAGAACCATTATCTTCCTTTCTTATGCCACTTTCCTCCTTTCCTCCTATCTATTCCGTGATTTCTAGCACCATTTCCTAATAGAAGAGGGTTTCTCCTACCATCGTTGGAAAATTTTCTTGAAAAATTACTTCATAGTTTTGAGTAAGAGGGACATAAGATGAGAGGGGGTTATAAATTATCAAAATACGAATCACAAGAATAATTGCCTAGCATGGGAAATTCTACCAATGAGGGCTCATTAAGGGTTTCCAGGTCAGTGACCATGTGTTTTAGATATCTTTCCCTATCGATTCTGATCATATTTGTGTGTCCCTTTAATGGAAGCCAAAGGTGAGCACAGTCTGTACTAAAGTATCCGTTTAACTTCTCAGACCAATATCGACCCAATAACAATCCATAGGCTTCTGGGATATCTACTACAATGATGTCAATTACTTGAA
>CBVK0100280647.1:0-11153 GCA_900067695.1 Picea abies | reverse complement strand
AGAAATTTGAATATTTTTGCAAAAATATCGCCAAACATTTATAGTTGACATATGAAGGATTATTAAGATTCGCCAAGGTTTCTACATTTCAAAGAAAATTTCCATCCTTAAAATCATCCCTATGAATCTTGAGTAAATAAAAACCCCATAAAATGAATGCTAACTAAAAATTAATTAAACATTTTTGTTTTATAGGGTGAAGAGACTGGTCCATGCTAGGTCCTTGGTTTAGGTTGGAGAGTTAATTTCTACAAGATTAGAAAACAAACTTAGGAGTATGAGAAAGGTAGCGCAAAATAAAACTATCATATAGGTGTGGTCGAGAAGCTCCTCTCACACAAGATCCAAGCACAAGGTCACGTGAGGACAAGCCAAGGAGATAATGCCTCTAAAGCTTAACCAAATGTTGTGGAAAGATTGCATTTCAGGGATTTATTAGTTCCCATACCTTCATGGGTGGTAGTGCTTTCATGGTTCAAGATTTTTTACCCTACCCATACATTCCCTTGGACACTGAAAAAGAGTTGGTAACCAAAGTTTCTCTTTTTAGGGATCTCATAGGTGGTTGCAGGGTGTTTCTCGTGGTACCTAGGGTATATTTTGTATCACACTTTTCAGTACTACTGGAGGGTTCTCCATGAAGAATGGATACTTTCACTTGATAAGGTTGGTCAATTGAGGTCTAGATAATAGCTTCTCACTCCTTCATTCATTAGTCCATGGGACTTAATTGACCCGTTCCTTCATTTGAAAGTTCCTTACCTCACTTTGTTGCTATTGTGGTCTTAGGGCCAAATCCATCCGAGTCGAGATATTGACAAGGTTGGGCGTGTCTGTTGTTTCCATTTAGGAAGTTTCTAGTGGTGTGCTTAATGATCATATAATTTCGTAAGGAGGTGCATAGGTGGTAACCTAGAGATAAGAACTCAAAGTGGTTGATCATATACCCCGCCAATTAAGGAGAATTCAAGGTCTTACCCCTGAATAAGTTGAAGTGAATCCTCCTCCACCTTCTTTGAGGCATCAACTTGATCAATCTGAAAATTTTGTACCAACTGGTCCTGTTGAGACTTTGATGAAGAAACATGTAGAAATAAATGTTTCTGAGCCAAAGGTTGTAATGATAACTGATCTTGGCGCTAAAGAATTCACCTCACCTTTAAACCCGCCATTAACTGAGCCTTACACTCTAGTTGTTATACAAGTTACACCTCCTAAGTCAGACTTCACTGATAGTATCCCTCTTCATTGGGTCACAATGGAAGGCACTCCAGAAGTGTCTAGTTCAAGAGTCATCGTCACTCCCACTTTGGCAATCATTACCAGTGGGATATTTCCCCCTAATATGTCGAAGAAAATAACTGGTGTGATTCAATCCATCATTTCCACATCTATCATCAACTTTGCTCCACTAATTGTTGGTTCCATCCAACCTTCTCATGTGGCCATGTCATTACCTTCAATAACCAATTCTTTCTCGTTTGGTATGTTATCAATGGACATGCTAAATACGATTAATGCATTTCAATTGAAGTCCCATGTCTCTAATTTTGCTTCAGGTAATTCCTCGATTCCATACCAAGATGTTTCTTGGGGTAGGGGTCATATCCCTCCATCGTTCCCATCCACCAAGAGATGGGTGTTCTCGTATTTCATCCCTAACTAATTTTGGGTTTTGGGTGTTTCTATGGGTAGAATATTCCAATATGCTAGTACACCATCTACCTCAACCTCGTTCTCATTGTATGGTGGGTTTGGGAGTAATCCTTTTTCCATGTCTACAGTGTCTGCAAGGGGGGAGTAATCCTTTTTCCATGTCTACAGTGTCTGCAAGGGGAAACCCCTTCCAAGCTTAGTGGAATCCCATGCAAGGGTATTTCCCTTTGCAAGGGATGTCATGAGGGGGAAACCCATTTCCCGATCATTTGAATCCCATAGAGGGAGGTCTTCACTCGCAAGGAGGGTTTGCATGGGAAAACCCTACTTTTCTATTTGGGAGTCATATATGTGGGATTTTTCTTATGTTTTATGGGAAAAAAGGGTTTATCCAAGGCTTTGGCTCATCTGCAAACTCTTCCGGACAACCTAGTGCTAGTTTCAATCCAAGACCTTCTTTTCAGGCTGCTAATAAAACAATGTCGCAACCTAGGCTACCTTTTCTGGAAACTCTTCATTTTATACATCTATCGAAGTTTATGAATGATCCGATTCATCATGACTCAAGGTGTCCTTTAGTCCCCACCAAAATAACTTCAGACATACAAAATTTCAAAGGAAAAAGTGGTGAAGACCTACAGGATCACATAAGAACGTTTCATTTGTGGTGCTTGTCTAATTCGTTGAATAATGACTCGATTTGATTATGATTATTCTAACGCACCCTCACTAAGTTCGTTGGTAAGTGATATATAGAACCGGAAAACATTTGGCGATCTAGCCATTGTATTTCCTCAATCACTTCAAACTCACTAGAATTGATTTCTAGTTTCTTTAGTTTCGATTGAATGTATTATACTGGTTAATGTCTCATGAATAATCAAACCAATCTTTATGTTGCATAAATATCTATTTCCATGCCTACAAATATGAATAAGTTAATAATAATATAATAAGATATAACATCGGAAGAAAAAAATGACAGCTCTAGTTCAATCTACAATCTTTATAAATGAAATAAATCACAATAAATATAACGAAATTCCCTCCATAAGAAAGTAAACTACTATTTATAGAAATCAATTATTGATATAATTGATTTGATTTCAAAGCCTAAATGCCTCCAAGTAAGTTTGATGAGGTAGGAGGATCTTCCTTTGTTTATTTTTCATTATAGAAATCAATTATTGATATAATTGATTTGATTTCAAAGCCTTAATGCCTCCAAGTAAGTTTGATGAGGTAGGAGGATCTTCCTTTGTTTATTTTTCATTAAAATTTTTCCATAATTTATATAGATTTTGTCCATATTTCACTTTTGTATGGGAAAGCCATAATGAGCAAGTGTGTGGTCCTCAAACTAGATAAATGCTTGGTTATTTACTTAATGTTTTTATTTAACTTTGGAAATGTTTGATGGTTAAAAGATATATCTTTTGCTATTTTTTCAAATACATTTTCATATTTCCTTGTGGACATGGACATGCGAAATACTTCAAATGTTGGTTTTATTTCAATATAGTGATTTCTCTAAAATCTTTATAACTTTAGTTAGGGGGTCAAAAGTATTCTTGTAGTTCCAATGATGCAACCCATCTTTTCTCTTCGGACATGCAACCCATTATTTTTCTAAATTTCTTTGAGCTTTTGTAACTACCTTATTTCAACATATAAGATCCTATTCTATGTCCATCGCTTATTGTTGGCTTAAAATGAGAATATAGGGAGGTTTTCTTTGTTAATTTCCTATAGTTACCTTATTGTATCCAACTATAATTGTATTTGTTTCTAATTGACTTTGAACTTCCTTATGTAATCGTAAAATTTTAATGGGTTTTCCTATAAAAAAAAAATTCTTATCTTCTACACTTTTTTTACACAGTTGTATCGAGTGAGCACTCAAGCTTTTTAGTTTGTCAAAAGTTGCACTCAAGCTTTTTAGTTTGTCAAAAGTTTCATCAAAATAGAATAACCCATGTACTTCAGGAAAGTACTCAATGATCTCTATGGCCATTCCTTGTGTTGATTTATAGTAATCCACTATATTTTCCATGAATACAATCTTATCTTCATATTGATTTATATCCCTTTATTTATCTAATTCTTTTTAAAGAGTATAATTTTCTTTTATTAGATGAAACCATACTTACCAATTTATTTTTTTTATCCATCACGTCTACTTTTGCACATACCAATATGTTATCCAATTTTTAATTTTTTTTTGTCTCTGAGTTCCTTATCAATCTCCATCTTTTGTTATATTATAACAATTATAAATTAGTGTCTCTCCTTATTTGAAAATTGTTTAATTTATTTGGAGTAATTATTTTTCAAAAATTATGTGTTTTTTTTTTTTTTTTATCTTTCTAAAAGATGTTTAGGATTTGTTTAAAAATAATAAAATCATATACATCCTATTATCATCAATTTGTTTTAATTATCTCATTATTAATGTTCATGGTTTCATTTTGTGTGACTTTCGATTAGAATTGAGTTTTAGTATGATCTAAACCATTTTAATTTTGAACATCAATTTGATTTTGGTTAGTTTCTTTTTTTTTTTAATTTATTTGATTTATCTGATTATTAATGTCCACATTTTTAGTTTGAGTAATTTATTTGACTTGTTAATTATTAATGTCCATATTTTTAGTTTGAGTAACATTAGATTTGAGTTTTAATATAATCCAAACTCTATTGATTTTGAGCATCAACTTGGTTTTGGTTAGTTCTTTTTTCTTGCTCTAATTTATTTGTATTTTCATGTTTTTTTTCTTTTCTTTTTTCTTATAATAACCTTTTTAAATATTGATTTCTTTTCTTATAATAACTTAATGTTATTTTTATTTTTTATAATAACCTTTTATATATATTTATGAAGTAAAGTTTTTTGCCTCCTTAAACTTAATTGAATATAGAAAATATTTATCACATTCTTGCATATGAAGGAATCAAATTGAATCATGATTATATTTTATTCAAATATAAAGAGAAATTAGTTATTTAAATTCTAGATTTATTAACTAGTAATTTAAATTCTAGATTTACTAAGTGGGTGAACCTTGTCATTATAAAACTTTATTGTTAAAATTTAGGTAATGAAATGTCTCTACTTATTATGAATTTAAGTAGATCAAATCATTTGAACTGTAATTTTTTTCTTTATTTTTCTAAATATGAAATAACAACTTAATCCCTAAATGTTGAAAAATGTGTACAACAACTTTTCACTTTCAAAAACTTAATCCGTGTATGGAAAAAAATTCCCTTATACTCAATAAGGGACAATTGAAATGTTTTACCAAAAATTATCTTGAATTATTTTATAAATATACATACAAAAATTGTGATTAAAACATTAAAAAAATATATCATTACTAAAAACTTATTAAGACACTATATTGAACATTAATATATACAATGAACTCAAGTGAAAAATGCCCTATTACTCTTTTGTATTGCATTACTGGGCAATGGTGATAAAAATAGCTGATGGTTATGCATATCATAATCACAGTAATAACAATCAATCAAAAACAAGAGAACACAGAATAAGATCTTGAAACATAGAAAATGGTATAACGTACTCATGATTTGGATTTTCTGATATTCAGATCGCACTCAAGCTGGTATATACGGAGTATCCCTTATCGATACAAGAATAAAAAGAATTTGTGATTCCGCATATCATCACAGAAGTAGTAACCACAAACCAAAGAACACAACAGAAGTTCTTGAAACATAGAAAATGGTGTAACGGTCTCATGATTTTGATTTTCAGACATTCAAACGGCATTCATTTGGTAGTGGGCTGTCCTGATAGTGTCGTCTACTCAACATTTCTTGAATTTTTTCCGCTTGCGAGTTTTACACCGTGTAGTGCTACTTGTAGACGATTCCATGCCACCATTCCGATTGTCATTCTTGACATAGAAAAAACCAGCAGACAGCGGCGGCCCAAGTCCATTAGTATGAGCAAAATCTCTGGTACTGAAGTTCTCCCGTAAACTGGGCTTAGTTATGGATTGAGATGCATTCTGCTTGAACACTGTGAAAACCATCATGCAGGTATCCATGGGTTTGGGAGGTTCATAGGTAAACAGACACTGCTCGATCGAATCTAATATTGCAGCACAAATAAACAGATTAGATATTGATAATTATGGTGAACATTAACACGCATTTGATCCAACGATTTCAAGGTAAAAGAAAAAAAAGACAATGGTCGTGATACGTATACCATCATCATGCTCGGTGGCTCTAACATCTGTAACTAGCCTGCGCAATGTGCCGATTAATGCTGTTATTAAATAAAATGGAATCCGGTGCTGTATTTTCAGAAATTTGCTTGAGGATTATAGCATACCAGTTCAAATACTGGATCGAAGGATCGTCAGGATTAGGCTCCGTCATCACCTGGTTATTTGGATTTATGAAAAACATTTTCTCCACGGAATAAACAACTATGGTGAAATATATGACGAAATTATAGGAATTAAACCTACTTACCATTACAAATGTGGAGTTCTCAAAGATTTCTTGCGACGTGGGATCATTATCATCGTCATCGTGATCAAGAAATTCAGGTCCGCGGTGCACATCTGCGGGCGATACTACATCACCCAGGTCGATTTGCCTTAGGCCGTAGACCGGATAGAACTTCTTAAGAGGATGGAAATCGTCCAGAACGCCTCCGATAACTCTTGATGCCAGCAGCTGCTGCCTTATTTCCTCCATTCTTTGCTTAATCCGGGAAGGTCTCAATTGAGAGCAAGTAGAATGAAAGAATGGAAGCCACAGCTATTATTATAATTTAGTTCTGAATAGTCACAGCTATTATTATCCACGAGTATTCAGACGAACACTCGTCACCACTGTTGTTCAAGAAAATAGGATTTTATAATAAAAATTAATGGTTGTTTATCAAAATGGTATCAACTATTAATTTTAAATTAAAAATATTTATGGAATATAGAAGTTAGAATCTTATAAAATGCACTGCACTTAAACATTGACCTATATTTTACAACTTAGCATTCAAAATATTATAACTTCAGTTTTATTATAAATTTCTTATTAACATTGACTTCATTCCTTGTTGCTTTTACCAACCAACATGGTCAATCACTAATTATATGATTCTAAACATTAATATATATTTTCACACTACTATAAACTTCATAATCTTATAAACATTAATTAATAAATAAAAATTTAATAATATATGAAAATATATTATTAAATTTTTAATTCAATAAAAGTATGGTGATTTGGGAAAGCTTCTCTTAATGCTTTTCAAGTACAAAAACAAAATTCTAAAGAATCACAAGTAATCACTTATCCTCTTAAAATCAATAAACTAATCAAATTTTAATAAATGTTAATCATCATCATCATATAAATTCAAATATTAATCTAATTAATAAATCTAAATAAAAATTTAATAAAAATTTAATAATATATAAAAATATATAAATTCAAATATTAAAATAATTAATAAATCTAAATTTAATTTAAATATAAAAATGTAAATGTTAAGATTTTAATTACTTGTTATATGATTCAAAACGTTAAAATATTTACACAAATTCATTTGTCATATAATCTTTTAAACCGTAATTAATAAATTTAAATTTAATATAAATATAAAAATATATAATTTTAAATATTAAATTAATTAATAAATCCAAATTTAATATAAATATATAAATTTAAATGTTACAAAGAAGAAAAAAATTGGTGTTATTAAACATAAATAAAATAATTGGAGAAACACCAAAAGGGAATGAGTTGGGTCGGTTACACCGTGTTTTTTTAACTCCCCCAATTTTTTCCTTCTAAGTAATGTAAAACTTTGAGCTACCTAAGGTTCTCATAACATTTTAAACTTATAAACAAATAAAATTTAACTAAGTGAAGGTTTTAATCACACTTTAAACTATGAAATTAAAAAAAAAAAAGTTTTCTTATATATAAAATAAAAATTTATTTTTATTATGTTGAAGATTAAGTTTTTTACTCTAATTTTTAGGTCTAAGTTAATTAATATAAAAGTCAAGGTAGAAAGAATGGTATATATGTTCATTTGGGTATGAGGTTAAATTGCTATTAAGTTTTAGCATTTAGATTTTATGCATGGTTAAAGGTTAGGTGTTTTTAGATAAGTTACATAACTTACTTTCTTTTTTTTTTGGTAGTTTCAGTAATGAGTAATGATTTGATAAAGATAATCAATATCTAGTGAATATTAGTGATTCAATAAAATGGCTTTTTGATTTTCTAGTATAACTTAATTTTTTTTTAATCTATTGAGAGTTCTTTTTCTTGTTTCTAGAGTATAATTTAAAATTGTTTTTAATTCATTAAAAATATGCTAGTGGTATTAGCCAAAGGTCATGCTAAGATGTTATTTTAGTTTTTAGAAAAATATTTAAAAAACAAAAAAATGAACTATGAGGAAAAGGTGATGGATAGTGGTAGGAGTTTAATTATCCATTGAGCTCAAAGTGCTTTTAATAGGAGGAAAAAGTGGTGGTATTTTAATTGTTCAATTTACTAAAATTTACTTGAGACATCTCCATTGAATGCACCTCATTTAGTGGATGCATCATTCCCCTTCTCAAACCCTTTATGCAAATTATGAACCTAACCATTTTGGTTATCACTAGATGGATCTTGCTTTGTTTGTGGTTGTTTTTGTCATTGCAATCCTCACCATCCAGGTTTATAATTGGATCATTGTTGTTTGATTCATGAATTTTTTTGTTGATGTTGTGAGCTTAACCATTGTAGTCTAAAATTGGATGCCACTTTATTTATATATCTAATTTTTATCATTAGAACTGCTTGGCATTGTCCCTACTCATTGATGTTGTGGGTGTTCTTTGGAATGATTTTTTTACTTGCTGATGTGTGGGAGGTGTTAGGATATTTAGATACTTAGAAGCTATTTAAGATCAGCTTGTTTTAATGTGTATTTCTAGGTTATAGTGTGGTTCTTAGTGTGTTTCTTTAGTATGCGTTATAATGCATATGTAATATGATGGTCATGATATATTCCCGACATAGAGTGATCCAAAAACTCATATTCTCCTTGATCTTAACAGATACATTGATATGTTGATTAACACCTTATTGGTCCATGATCTCTATTTAAAGTGCATGGAGGGTCATTTGTCGATGATCGATTGTAAGAAACTCTCTTGTAATATTTTTCTTTTGCATTGATAAATTCCCTCAAGTGGCCATGTTAGATGGGGCCATGGATTTTTCTCCACATGGGTTTTTCCATGTAAAAACTTCGGCGTGTTGATCTCTAATCTAGTTGCGTGAATAACTATGTTGGAATAATTGTATTGTTGAACATGGTAGGAGAGGAACATTTGAATACATGCTCCCATTGTAGATTGATATCTGGAAGTTGTGTTGTCGCATCTCTAGTTTCTTCTATTTTAGTACATTTTTGGGCTAAGAGGATTGATCCATTTCATCTAGAGTGCTTCTTTCAACTAGAAAATCTTTTCATTTCACTTGAAAAGATTTTTTTTTTCCAAGGATATGGCCATTTCAGTTAGATTTGGAGGTATAAAGTGTGAATAAGCCATTTTTTTTTATAGAGATAATATTTCAATTTTATGTTTTTTTTTTTTTTTATGGATTCCTACTATTTTCGGTATGTGTATTCTTTTTCTGCTGCACTCTGTGCCATCTCGGAAAATCATAAACAAAGAAGAAAGTGTTTTGTCATCTTCGTATGCTCTTTTTCTTGTTCTATGTGTGATCTGGAAAAATCAGAAACATAGAGAAACCTTGCATTTTTTGGGTCATCTATATGAGATCTAACCTTTTGTTGGTGTCAAGAAGAGATTTTTATTTTTTATTTTTTTATGTGTGAATATATGGAAATATTTATTTTTTAGCATACACCTTGAGGCGTAGCTCCACAAAAACAACACAAACAACAACACCCTCCATCCTTCTTAATATTATAATGTGTTTTGCATTAGCTCACTTGGTTGAAAGTTGTCTTACTTAGTAAGAGATCTTGAATTCAAGTCTCTTTTTTGTTACATTTTAAAAAAGTTCATGCATTCATTGTAAAGTGTATTTCACTTAAATTCTATAAATGAATCACTATAAGTAGCTTTAATATTAAGCTTTATTTACTTTTTGGCATGCAACTTTAATTTATAAAATAAGTGTAATGTAAAAGTGCTTCCCACTTATTCTATAAAAGTGGGTCACTTCATAAACAACTTATTCGTAAAAGTGAGTTTATAAGAAATTTAGTGAAGGAGGGGCATCAACACATGAACCAACCTCTAGTTTTTTAAAAGGGCATAACTTTCACATCCAATGCTCATTTTTAGTGATGTTTTTTTTAAACAACTTATTTTTTCGTGATCCTTCCATTCAGACCATCAACTTCATATTTTAAATTCATATTCTTTGCATATTTAATATGGCTTACCCTAGTGATATTTTTCTTACTAGTACCAACTACTTCTCATAGAAATCCCATATGGAGGATGTAATAAGAAGTAAAGGTTTGTACCATATTACCTTGGGAAAAGAATACCCCCCCACTAATGACGACAATAAATCCAAATGGGATAATAAGACTGATGAAGCACATGGACTAATCAAAATGTCCATATCTCTTGATTTAAGGTTTCACCTTCAAGGAATTGATGGCCAAGATAAAGCTTGGGAAAATATTGAAGTTTTATTTGGTAAATAAAATGTTATTAAATCCCACAAAATTGAAAATCAGTTAATGACTTTAAGTTCTAATGATTTTCCTTCCTTAGAAGATTATTTATCTATTTTTAAAGCTCTTAGAATTTTATGTGAAGATTGTAAAATAGTTGTGAATGATGATTGATGCATATTTATGTTATTCTTGCTAAGCTTGAGAGTGCATTTTCTGTGTTTATATCTACCTTTAATGCCATCAGAGAATCTCTAGGGAGTTCTTACCAAACTCTCACTCTTGTTTCATTTTTTGATTCTATGATTCGAGAGCAAGATAATATTGTGAAACTTGGATTGATTAGCACTACATGTACATCCAACAAAGCCTTAGTGACCTAATAGAAAGATAAATCCTAGAATCCCAAGAAGCAACATCCTCACCACAACAACAAGAAAAACAAGGGTACCAAACCCTCTCAACCAAGTTCTTCTCCTAATGGTGACAAATGAGAAAAATAAAAAAATAAGAAGACTCATAAACATTGCAACATTTGTGGGAAGCATGGTGTTATGGATTCTAAATGTTTTAAACATATGGAATCCTTAAAATCATAAATAGAGAAGCAAACCATTACTATTGATTCTTCTTCTTCTGCCTCTTCTTCTCATGGACATGCACTTTTTTCTTATGGTTTCTATTTCCATGCAACTTATAATTCTTCTTCTGATGAGTGGATTATTGATTATGGAGAATCTTATCATATGGCTAAGGATAAAGGCATATTTTCTACTCTAAATGAATG
>CBVK0100280641.1:0-13990 GCA_900067695.1 Picea abies | reverse complement strand
TTCACTACATTTTATGTGATTGCTCTGAAGTTTTGGGGTTAAGTACATTACAAGTGCTTTTAAATCTCTTCCTTGGACCAAAAAAGGGAGATTTTTTTTTTCCTTTTTTTTTGTAAATTGTTTATGGAAAAAAAGACGGTAGCATTCAAATTGATTTATGAATTTTTTATGTACAATTTGAAGAAACAAGACACATATCTAAATTCCTCTCTCTCTCTCTCTCTCTCTCTCTCTCTCTCTCTCTCTATTTTTTTAAGGTTTTTTCTGGTGGCAGCTGCAAATTTTGCAGATTGGATATCTTTTGGTACAGTACATATATTTTAGTCAAACCAATTCCAATAGATCTATAGAAGCTATGAAATTTCATAATTGGGATCATAATAGCCAATTCGAGAAGTATATGATAATTTATGGTCATTTAAACTTTTCGGCCTCAAATCCTACCTTGAAAAGTAAGTTATTTTCTAGTGATTATAGAGTTCTTTCTTGGATCAACAAGCTCTTTAATTTTTTATTTTTTTTTAGAGATGTGTTTTAACATCCTTAAATAACATAATGATCTGGCGTTTAGTGGGTAAAATTGTGGTCGGGGAAAAATACGCACAAGAAATACCAGTGGAATCACATTGTTGGAAACCCTTGTAACATATGTTGGTACTCCTTCAAGTAATACTGCATCATGGAGTACTTGTATATTGAATCTCACGTTCACATACCCTTGGGTATTTAGGAAGTCCCCCATGTACACATGAAACCATATTTAAATAAACTAATTGGTTTTCTTGTTTCTATAGTACACCAAGATCATCATTTGGGGAGATCACTCTCCAGTACATGGGTAGTCAAGTAGTACGACTAAGGGCATGGTTGAGCCTCCTTAGTTCCTTGATATATTGGATTGAGTACTATTTTTGGACCTTAGACATATATCAAAGAGACATATCACTTTCCACTCCCTTTTCCTCGAGACCCAATAACCTTTTTCAATGAGCTCATTGGTGGAGCCCTATAAACCACCACATACGAGCACCCTAGACAATATGACCACCTACTATATTTTCAACAAATTTGACAAATTGGATGTTCAATATGCACATCTTAATGGCCAATTTCAACAAATGTAGCAGACCATAAGCAATTGGGATGATAAGTTAGATAATAATTTGGATGAGAAATTGAAGAAGTTGGTTAAGAAGTTGGCACCTATGCTAGCTCAAGGCATACCAAAAGAAGAAACTTGGAATGTACAACACATTGAGCCACACCAGAAAGAAGCTTCTAACTCATGACTATTTAGCCACTAGTATTTCTCTTTGGGTCCTCACAACCATAAACCAATGGATAATAACATATGGAATTGTTTACCTTAGGTGGACCTGAACAAGTTTGATAATTCTGACCCATTAGGATGGGTCACCCAAATGGAACATTACTTCGCCCTCCATGACATGTACACTTGAAACCATATTTAAATAAACTAATTGGTTTGGTTGTTGCTATAGTACACCAATATCATCCCCAAATGGAACATTACTTCGCCCTCCATGACATGTACACTTGAAACCATATTTAAATAAACTAATTGGTTTGGTTGTTGCTATAGTACACCAATATCATCGTTTGGGGAGATCACTCTCCAGTACCTGGGTAGTCAAGTAGTACGGCTAAGGGCATGGTTGAGCCTCCTTGGTTCCTTGATATATTGGGTTGAGCACTATTTTTGGACCTTAGACATATATCAAAGAGATATAGCACTTGACACCCCCTTGTCCTCGAAACTCAATGACATTTTTCAATGAGCTCATTGGTGGAGCCCTATAAACCACCACATACCATCCCCCTAGATAATATGACCACGTGCTCTATTGTCGACACATTTGACAAATTGGATGTTCAATATGCACATCTTAATGACCAATTTCAACAAATGTAGCAGACCATAAGCAGTTGGGATGAGAAGTTAGATAATAAGTTGTATGAGAAATTGAAGAAGTTGGCACCTATGCTAGCTCAAGGAATACCAAAAGAAGAAACTTGTAATGTACAAAACATTGAGCCACACTAGGAATACCAAAAGAAGAAACTTGTAATGTACAAAACATTGAGCCACACTAGAAAGAAGCTTCTAACTCATGACTATTTAGCCACTAGTATTTCTCTTCGGGTCCTCGCAACCATAAACCAATGGATAATAACTTATGGCATTGTTTACCTAAGGTGGACCTGAACAAGTTTGATATATTTGACCCATCAGGATGGGTCACCCAAATGGAACATTACTTCGCCCTCCATGACATTACTAATAACATGATGAAAATTAGGGTGGGGGTCTTGATTTTGTATTTGGAATTATGGCCATGGTGGGAATGACATAAAAAATCCTATACGGGCTACATCTCTTGGAGTCAGTTTGTTAAAGCTATCCATGCACATTTCGAGAGAGACACTCACGGAGTCAGTTTGTTAAAGCTATCCATGCACATTTCGAGAGAGACACTCACTCTTTTGGGAAGCTTACCAAAATATTCCAAACAAGTTTAGTCACAAAATTTATGGAAACATTTGAGAAATTAGTTATTCATAGAGAAAACTTAACAAATTTTCATTATAATGAATGTTTCATTAGTATCCTTAAGGAGTAGATTCGAGTACAAGTCATAATGTAACATCTTGCTACATGGTTAGAAGCATCTCAAAGGGATCTAGAACCACCTAAGGAAACTAAAAATGCATGGGATCAAACCCTTCATGGTTATGGAAATATAGTACTTTGGTGTTGTCAAGCTAGAATAACTAGATGGAACATTACACGATATTTGGGTGAACGACACTCAACCGAAATCCTATGCTTCACCATATAAATGAAATTTACAAGAGGCTGTAATGTACATATTTTTTTTTCTTTTCGAATTCTTTCTTTATATTATTTGAGTCGGTCACTCATTTTGGGATTTTGATATTTCCAAGTCTTTCTTTTTAGAGAAGTAACAACTTTGTGGTTGGGGAGAACCTATATCTAAAATATGAATCACATGAGTTGTCTATGGGTTTGAGTTTGTTAATGAATCTATTGGATAGGGAAAGTCAATAAATTAATACTGAGTGAATTAGCTCTTGGGTCGCATCATTTCATTTCTACATAGTTGTGGCAATGTTAGTCTATCCTAGGATTGGGCTACATTTGTGAGTTAAGAGTGAAAGGTGTCAAAAAAGTTTCCATCAATAGTTATAATGGTGATGAAAAATGGGTGCAAATTTGATTAAGTGATGTGAATGATGGGATAGGCTATCACTGTCATAATTTTCTTGTTTTAGCATTTTTTTAGATTTAGTCGAGATTTTTAGAGTTAATGCATTCAATTTTATCAAATTTACACATTAATGTAATTTAGTGGTTTTCAACATACCAATTTTTTTACAAAACTGTCTCCCTTAGCAACTTGTTACTCATTTTATTTTCTCATTGACAATTATATTGTGTAATGAATTATAGTTTAGCTCAATTATTTATGTACTAACCAACCAACTAGAAAGTCAAGTTATAGCAAATCACAGAGGGTCTACCAATGGTGTACTAGCACCAAGTTCCGCAAATAGTTCACAATATGGGGAAGGTATCTGTTAGTAGTGTTCATATTCATTGAACTCATTGCAACCTCTTTCTCTGGGAACAATTTATAGAGTGGCATGTGTTGGACCTATATGTAAATAAAGAGTGGGTAATTTTGAAGTAGAAGCGGCTTGAAAAAAAAAAAACCCATTTGGCCAAGAAATTCATTGTTGGAGCTAATATTATTCCCGATTGTTGGACAACCCAAATGGAACAATTGGAACCTTTTTGCAGGAAAATTGTCACTAAGGTACCAAAACTAGTACCTTCTTTTATCCTTGCAGACATGGATATTAACAAAGATGAATATACTATGTAAGTGTGGTTAGGGCCTATTGGGCCCTTATCTATAATTCAATACATGGTGGTGCCAACACAACAACTAGATAGATCATTGAATATTGTGCCACCCATTTTGAGGGATCAAAGATTATCAAAAGTCGTGATTTGAATTTTGAGGAGGTAGTTGGAATTTTTCATTAATGACACAATTTGTGGCCTAATTACAAAGGGTTTTTTAATAAGTCTTCCTACCTGTGAGAACAAACGTAAATGTAAAGGATTCAATTTGTTTTGAATTTGTTGTTGGTGTTATCAATGGTTAAGTTGATGGTTATTGCTTTAGAAGTTGTTGGTTGTCAGACTTGTTGTTTAGGGTTATAGAGTTGTTGTTTAGGGTTATAGCCTGATACCTATGAGATATTATGTTGTCAATCATGAGATACATGGTGATTGAGGTTTAAAGAATCAGTCCCCCTCTTCATTTTTTCTAGTGTATTATATTACCAAGATGATTTCACTTAATAGTTGTGATTAATTTACTATAAATGAGTAGATTTTTTTATGGTTGAGGAATTGAACTAGAGTGAATATGAAATTAAGTGGATGGTTAGTTATATTAATGGAACATGTAACTATTCTGTATGCCATATTTCTTGAGCCCTGCATGCCTCTTATGTCTTGGTAATTACTTTGGGTGATACCTTCCTTTTAGTATCGTGTGAAACTTGGGTTTGTCATCAGAGTGATCTTTTCCCTTCTTCTATTTGCGGAGATTTGATTATGTGAGTAGTTCTTGGAATACTTCATCATCAATGGCCAAATCCTTAAAATTATCTTGATTAGTTAGGAAATCTACAATCTGTTCATCCCCTTCAAATATTTTCTAGTTAGAAATTTTGTTAGGTACCGATGGTTTGTAGAGAAATTCTACTTCAAACCTTGAGGCTTCATAATCTTCTAAAGGAGATAATCTTGAGGTTGCAATGGCTAGAGCATCGGGAAGGGTATTTTTTATCCTGGGAACAACAATAATGTTGAAGGCCTCAAAATTTTCTACTAGTCTGTGCACCTCTTGCTGATAATTCCTTAAGTGAGGTGAATTGAAATGGATGGTATTTTTCACTTGCTTGACGATAATTTCATAATCTCCAAAGACTTTCAATTCTTTGATGTTTAAGTCGATGGATTTATTTAGTCCCTGGACTAGAGCTTCATACTCAACAGTTTTATTAGTGCATTTGAATTCTAATCTACAGGATATGAAACTTTGTTTCCCCTTTGGGTCAATGAGGATGCATCCTTCTCCCAATCCCTCTTGCGATTTAGAGCCATCCAAATTTGGGGAGGAAAATTTATGACTTCTTCATGCCTAGATATTTTAACAATTTTAACCTCCTTGTCTTCTACTCTCGTCAGAGAATCTTGATAGGGGATGTTTTCTTCTGTGGCCGCTAGTAAGTTTAATTGAAATATCATTTCAGATTTTTGTGTGGAAGGTATGTCAGACATGTGAGGGGAGAAATTACCGAAATCAAAATCACAAGAGTAGTTTCCTAACACAGCAAACTCTATTGACAAGGGTTCATTTGGGGTCTCTAAATTAGTGACGATATGTTTGAGGTATATTTATCTATCGATCCTAATCATGTTTGGATGTCCTTTCAATGGAAAACAGAGGTGATCCTAGTCAGTACTAAAGTATTCATTTAATTTCTCATACCAATCTTAGCTAAGTAGCATTCCATAAGCCTCCGAGATGTCTACCACGATTATGTCAATTACTTGAAAACATTTGGGGTCTGTAGCAATTCTGATCATGACATATTTTAGTTCCCCAATGACCTTTACTTGAGTCCTATCTAGTTTTATAATGTGTTTATCACTTTTGACTGGGGTTGCGTTAAATTTCTTGCAAATTGACAATGGCATGACATTTGAAGATGCCCCTGAATCGACTAGAAGATGCCCCTGAATCGACTAGGAAATTATGTAGATTTATATTAAAAACCTCAAATGTCAAGTGGAAAGGAGGAACAAAAGGCCCTCCTCTTTTTCCTAAGAAAAACACATTCACACTTGGCTTATTTTTTAAATCTATGGGAGATGGGACATCACCTTGATCAGTGCTTGTTATAGGGGTATCTATTAATTTTAAGGTTTGCAACAAAAAATCCTTCTGTCGAGGGATCCTACACATGTCCATGACAAACACATCAACTTTCATCTTCTTCAAGTCTTCCACCACATTGTAGCCTATCTTAAGCACTTCCCGTGTGTGTATGTTTTTGGGGTTTCTTTGGAAAGAAAATAACGGTTTGGGGTGATCAGTCACTTGATTCCCTCGAGATGATTGAGTAGTGGTGGGGTTACTTTGGATTGGTTGACTTTTACTTCATTTCTGTACAACTAGAATTTCAGCAGGGGGTCCCTCCACCTCAGTGGCGTCTTTGAAAGGTATCGAGTGGTTGGAATCCCATAAAAACATGGTTGTCTCTTCAGGTGGCTCTTGACTTTATTGATTGGTGAAATTTATTGCCGAGCCACTGGGTTGTTCGGTTAGAGAACATTTGTCTAGGAATCGATTAGCCATTAGATTCATAGCTTGCAACCATTGAGGGAAATCGAGCCACTGGGTTGTTCGGTTAGAGAACATTTGTCTAGGAATCGATTAGCCATTAGATTCATAGCTTGCAACCATTGAGGGAAATCCCTTTCTGAATGTTTTTCTTGGTGATGTGTGTAGAAAGAGTCAGATGCTACGTTCCCTAAGTTGAAGTTTAGGTTGGTTGGGGGAGGTTCTATAGATTTGCAAGGTGGGATTATTTTAAAAAATGGTTTATAAGGTCTTTGATTTTGGTTTCCTTCCCCAATGATCCTTTTCATATCTATGATCTCGTTGGAAAGTTTTTTTATCATCCATTGTAGATTTTCTATGTCCCCTCCCTCTTTTTTGGGACCTTGTTCTGTTTGTTTTCCCAAGGGTCTAGTCAACAAAAATCCCCTCTTGAGTGCAAGCTGGGTTTATTTCTTTATTAGTGATATCTAACCTTCTTTGGATCCTTTCATTTGGAACTCAATAGTTTTAGCTTCCTCGAAATTTTCAGCTAGAGTACTCTCGAGGGCCCTTTTTATGAACATAGAAATAGTAGTTGGGAGATCATTAGCATATACTTTAATTTGTAGCTCTGGAGTGGGTCTAGCCTCAGGTTGGAATTTTTTCAAAATGGTGTTGAACCTTTGGTTGAAATATTTGACCTTTTATTTTGGATTCATAGTGGCGTGAACCTTTGGTTGAAATATTTGACCTTTTATTTTGGATTCATAGTGGCGGAAAAAAATTCATCCATTAAAGCTCCTGTAGTAGTTTCTTCAACAAATTTGTTCAAGAAATCATTTTGAACCTTTGTCTAGCTAGATATGGAACCATCCAGTAGTTTGAAATACCAGGTTGAAGATGAATTTTCAAAGGTATAAGGGAACAATCTACACACCACATCTTCATGTTGTACGTTCATCAACCTTATGGCGAATATGAACTTCTTAATATAGTATTCAGGCAATCCATAGGTTTCAGGGTCAATTTTGGGAAGTAGCTTTTATGGATGTCTGGGTAGGTTATGCATTAGTCCTGGAATCACCAGAGCATCTCTTTCCAACCATGGTTGTTTATCTCTAGGCTGATCTCCCCCTTCCCCATAGTTATCATTATTATCCCCCTGTGTCTTCTGATTCAAAACTTGAGCGATCCGAGTTGGACCCCTCCTCTTCAGATTCAGAATTGTCAAGTTCAGAGTAGTTACTAGATGGTGGGGTGACATCTGGTGTTTCAGGTATTAGAACAAGGAGTTGTTAGATCTCTGTGAGGGAAAATTCTACCAGGTCTTCTACCATGTGAATGAACACCTGATCAGTGGTGTAAAAAACATGTCTTCTTATTTGTTTTCTTCGAGGAAGTAAATGAGATAAAGGTAATGCTCTGATATGTCATGCATAAGCTCTAGTGATTCTTCTAAACATATTCAACTCTTCATGGGGAAGAGTGTAAGGTATTTCAGGGTACATGCATTCTTCCTCTTCGTGTTGAGATGATTTACTCGTAGTGTGAGTACTCTCTGTATGTGGGTTGTCTTGAAAATGAATATCCATGCATGTGGGTTGTTTTGAATCTATAGGCTATGCAAAATATATTATCAAAGATAATGTTATCCATGCATTCGTTTTACCCTTATTCTAGCACCAATTCTATTGAGGGGTCTGAGATCCTTTTGACTCAACATTAGGATCCAAACCCTCTTAAGAGGCCCAATTAGACTCGTAAGTGTCTGATGAGTGGTGAGGTTCTCCAGATTTGTGATATGGCTGGAATTATCGATGGGATTTTATCATGACTGATAGATATGTCTTTCTATGAAACCTTTCCTCGGGATATGCAGTTCTCTTTTGGTTCTTTTCTAACATTTTTTAAAATGAAAGGTGGATCTTAAACTAAATGATAGAGGGAAGTTAAGATATATTGGAGGAAACTGGGTTTTGGGATAACCTTTACACCTCAACGTGCAGACAATGAGGATCTAAACTACTTCAAATTAGAAATAATACAATTTTGATTTGTAGACATTCAACATCGTCTGAGATAACAGTTACAAAAATAAAATATATATGTGACAAGAAATTAGTGCAAGAAAAGTAATTTTCAATGCTCTACTATCAATCACATATTAACACAATCAATTTATATTCACCAATTAGAATAAAAGAACTATCGTAGCATTATAAGATAACTTAAATAACCAACAACTCTTACTCAATATAACAAAAAATATTGAATTCGAAGATAGAGGTAATCTCCCTCGGTCCAATCACATTCACGCCTCAGATGAAATAAGTGTCTTTGGTTCTAAACATAACTTCTAAATTAAAATAACTTGCACATAAATAATTCTCTTACAATATTCCAGAAAAAGTATTTCTCTCCAAAACCATTGACCCTTAACACAAGGTCGATTCTCTTATTTATAAAAATAACTAAACTAAAAATGGCTACTAAAGTTGTGTTAAGTCAAGAAAATGACATGTGGTAGACTTTATCTATTTGTTCTCTTATGTTCCTCTTTAGATCATCTTGTCATTTTACTGAAGTGGATTTTTCCTTTCATACTTCAACCATCTGCAAAAGAGATATTCACATGTATTTGCATAAGGGAACCTATGTTTATCCATTAGAGCAGAGAGGACTTCCTTCATCTCAACTTCTCATTCTTTGTACTTGATTATTTTGACACTCATGTGTTGTAACACTGTGAGATATTTAATCGGAGGCTCCATGAACTTCTTCACCTGGCCTGGGATCATGCTTGAAAGCTGTGAAATATTCATTTTGCATACCCGATATTTCTCTCTATGTTGCTTAACTATGTCACATAAGTCAGCAAAATCCTCTAGTGGGCCAAACTCTGGCAAGTTGATATCCCTCATTTCCTGGTTGATATTTTCCCAAATTTTATCACACTCTTCCCATCTTTTTTGCATTTTATGTCGAGGTTCCTGGACCATGTGTACCCAGTATTCAGTTGCCTTCTGTATTCGAGAAATGTTGTTGTCCATCATTACTCAGATGCCATGTTCTTTTGTATCTTCAACCTTCTGTAATTCATTGATGTAGTCGATCTGTTCCAAGGCTTGATGTGCCTTCTCATGCCACCATTGCATGCCTTTGTAGGTTGCTAGCCCCATAAGGGTATCTTCTTATAAATCATCTATGTAAGTGGTGAAGAGGTCTCTCTCCCTTGTGAATTGTGCATACATCTCTAAGAACTCACTCTTCAAGAGTACGACCCCCTCTGTTGAATTTTGGTAATACTCAGCTTGATTTCGTAGGTGGTCCAACTCTTTCTTCATGGAGACTACCTCCCTTTCATTATTTTTTTCCTTGTCTAATGTGGCATCGATTATGGCCATCCCTACTTCGATTAGCTTAGCCATGTTGGAACTTTTTGTGTCGAATAATGTCTCTTCCATGGTTATGAACAAGGTACTATCAAGTGTAAGCTTCCTTTTCCTAATTATTATTTTCATCATGACCTTCCTTTTCCTATCATAAGCAATGGTCCGTATATCAAGGAATTCATCTATAGGTTCAAGATTTTTTTGATCCCCCCAGGACAGAGTATTTCCTAGGCTTCCTCCCGTATAGAGGTGTTCCATGCTAGTTTCTATATCTCTTCCAAGGGTAGGCACCTGACCTCCTTCTTCCTTAGTCAGTATTTTATGTGGTAATGTTGGTGGAGGTGCTTGTTCTTCTTCATGGCTTGGTCTACCAAGACCCCTAGTAGGGGAGTCCATTGTGTGTCCCGGTGACTTGGCCTTCTGTTGGTCCTCGTAGGTCAACAGAGTCTTTGTCCTATATGGAGAACTAGGAAGAGGATTGATATTGGCTGAGAGTTTGACCATTGGGATGTTAATTTTTGGTTGTCCCATTCCTTATTATTGTTCACCTGTATCCATGTCATTTTTAGAGATGTCATCATGAGGTTGTGTTTCTCTCGACGGTTGTGTTTCCAGTTTATTGAGAAAAACATTGTTAAGATTAATCCTAGCTTCCAGGCCACCTTCTTGGGGTTTTAGGAACAAATCATCGGAGGTTGGAGTAGATGTTTCCCATGGTTCTTCCTCTTGTGTGATTATCACTAAGGTCATGCGTAGAGATTTTGAGCCTTCCTCATCGTCGTATATGGTGATTAAATCTATGAGGACAGTAGGAATACCCTTCCCACTTTATTCTCTCACTTACTTCTGTTGAGATGTATTAGTCATCGATGATCCTTCCCGTGGTGACATAAGTCTAGTGTTTTCTTGGTCAATAATCTCTTCTGGTGGAAGTTTTTTTCAACCATCTAGTTATGCCTCATGGTCATTTGTATCGGCTGGGGTAATTCTCAAGGGTCCAACCAAAGGTTTAATTGGGGGATCCTCTCCTACTCTTTGCATAGCTCTCTCACCTTCTTCCAGTAAAAATATGCCCCTTTTCAATGCCTCTATTGTTATTTTTTCTTCTCTTCCCCTGATGGATTCTTAAGTTGTGTTCTCTATTGTCTCAACTTGTTCATTCATGGTAATTGCTTTGAATTTGGTCATACTAGGGTTAGCCCTTAAATGGAGCACTTCCTCCCAATCTTGAGCACCCTCGATAAATATCTCATCTTTGAAACCATCATAAGAACATGGACAATATGAGGATACATGCGACGTGTGTTGGAGTATCGAGACTTTTGGATCATGCTTGTAAAAATGACCTATGGGGAATTGATACTCAAGTCGAATCAATCCTTCCTGTTTTTTCCTGCACAGTTTATGTAACCATATAAAACCCAATAAGAAAACCATAGGGTATGAAATCCCTCTTCTTATCCTTCACTAGAGAAGCATTATAGCCTTGTAGAATGGTTTGGTAACAAATTTCTCCCAATATCAGATGGTCTAGGACATGAGCATGGAGTAGGTGTGGTGCACCAATGGCCCCGAACACTCTGATGTAAGTAGCATTATAGCCTTGTAGAATGGTTTGGTAACAAATTTCTCCCAATATGAGACATTCCAGGACATGAACGAGGAGTAGGTGTGGTGCACCAGTATCCCCAAACACTATGATATAAGTGCTTGTCTCTTCAAAATACCAGTGGCCAACTTTGGATATCATCTTTTTGTCTACTGCTGAAAGCCTTGGGCATTAATTTCTAAAGACAATGAAGTATATTTTTGTTATAAACTCATCACATATCATGGCATAAACTCTTTTGTACATATTATACCATAAAATGTTGAAATAAACGTGCATAGGTAACTCGACAACATGCTAGCTCAAATTCATACCTGCGAAAATGTTTCTCGCGTAGATCACATCCAACATTTAATATACCATTTAGAAGGTTGATGCTTCTCCTTTTTTTGGTACTTAGTTTTTTGGAAATAGCTAAGTATGTTGATACTTAGCTGTTTGGAGATAATGGCCTCCCAATTGAAACTGCTCCCGGAGATCGCCACGGTATATGCTAAGGGAATCCATGCTTTTGAAAACTTTGAGCAGTCCTTTTCTCCATAAAATCGGAAGATCAAAGCTATTAAATACATATAGGGATCTCTGAGGTTCACCGTGATGTACCAACCATTGCTCCTGTTTGTGAACTTTTTATCCTCTTTCCACCACGAGGCTATTAATCGACTGGTGTCATGAAGCTCACAAAACCTAACCACAAAATATGTATTCAGCCTCTCCTCTGAGTCTCTGAGTTTGTAATGTTTTTGTACCTCTACTGGAAGAAATATACTGATACATTCACCCTCCTCATTGTTGACTGTTCATTTCATTATGTCTACATGGTCAATTATCCATCCCAGGGTTTTGATGCAGGGCAGAACTGGGGTCTAGAAAGCCACTATGTACAGATATGATCACCTAATGTTCAGGAAAAACTAGTCATCAAGTACCCTAACATCCGGGTTGATATGAGGTGTAAACTCTGGGTATTCCTCCTGACTGATTTTATTATAAAGGTCCCCCCAATGTGGGAGCATTACTTTAGATCCACTATTTGCCTCTGTGTCCCTGAACGCTAGAGGCTAGGTAAACTATTTCTTGGTAGAAGTTCAGATAATTGATTATGTCTTTGAAAAAAATCAAGTTCCCTTGTGGTCATCGGTGTCGACCCTTTGTCAATCTCCAGTTATTTCATTTTGGGTGTTCTTGGTGAGTGTCTTATCATTGGATTTCGTGGATGCATTTTCCTGCACAAAATTTTATAATGAGCTACGAGCCAACTTCGATAAGAGTTATTCGCTGCAATCGTAAATGAAAACAATAAATAACATGATTACCTATTCCTTGCAAGAAATAACTTGGGCTTACTCTTAATTGAAGTAATAAAATGATTTGTAACCTCTTCAATGTTCTCTCTTGCCACTTTGGCTACTTGGGAGATCAATGATTTGCGAATGGAATACCATGCTTGGGCACAAAATTTATAATTTTAAAAACATACCTACCTTGTCGCATCGAATCTTAAATTTAGGATTACATATATGATCTATACGATCTATAACAGAATGCACATCATGCTTAGGATTAAATGCAATGCAAGTTGGCGGTGCAAGAGCATGTTACTTTCGAGTTCATCGGAGGATTCAAATTTTGAAAGTTCTTTGACGTGTGACGTCGTGGTATCGGTTACATGAAGCTCTTAATTGTCTAACAAATTGCAAATCTCATTCCTTCACTTAGCTAGAGGTGTCTCCTCAAATTACCTGAGCATTTTCTCACTTCAACTAGTATGATCAACATCAGGGATAAGCAGAATCGTTAAATGGACAATGCAGATTGTCCAGGATCATCAACATCGGTAGATAAATGTTTGATCTAAATCCTATAGTTTGGTGTTCTAGCAATCTATCGGTAGTTAATGAGTGCATCGACATCAAAAGTTTGTCTTTGACGTTGATTTGTTGGTACTTTTAGGTAAATTTTTTGTGCCGACTTAAACTGTTGTAGAGTGTTGACGTGAAAGTGTTAGTGTGGAAGTAAATGTATAACATAAGGAACATAAAAAATGACATGGGAGATAACCGAGAAATACAGACTATCTACACGGCAAAAAAACATTATGGTTTATTTGAACTCTTCGGCGTGAGAAGCTTTTTTCGACGTCGGATATTTTTCTTAGGCAGACTGGCTACTGCGCCCTTTCTCCCTTTTCACCTACATCAATGATACATCGGCGATCAACGATTGTCCTTATTTATGTGACATTTTGTCTTTTAGATTTCACCAATGCCGACGATACATCGATGATTTTTTTTTTAAATAACTCTTTTCACAGACCATAATCAATGTTGGTACGCATCTTTTTTATAAAACAAATTTTAAGTTGTGTGTACTTAGTCTAATTCCATGTTTACTTAGAGAAAAATTTCAATCTATTCAGCAAACTTCAATTCAAACCGAATGTGATCAATGATAAAATACAACAACAGAAAAATCCATTGATCTCTACAAAACTGACTTCATTCAGAAATGACAAAGTGGTACCCAAAAGAAAAAATTCACAA
>CBVK0100280627.1:0-13004 GCA_900067695.1 Picea abies | reverse complement strand
CCAAAAGGAAATGATCTATCACTTGTTGCCTACACAGATGCAGATTGGGATGGTTGCATTGATGACCGAAGAAGTACAAGTGGAGCAATGTTCTACTTGGGTGAGTGTTTGGTATCTTGGCTAAGAAAGAAATAGTCATCAATATCATTGTCTACAGCTAAAGCAGAGTATATTGTAGCAACAACATGTTGTACATAGGTTCTATGAATGAAAAAAACTTTGAAATATATACAGGTTGAGTATGATGAGCCCATTCCAATATATTGTGATAATACAAGTGCCATCAATATCTCAAAGAATCCATAATGAACTCCAAGACAAAGTAGATTCCAATCTGGTATCACTTTCTACATGAACAAATTGCAAAGAAGAACATCAGAGTTGAATATGTGGGAAAAAAATAATAGGTTTCATATATCTTTACAAAACTACTTCCAAGGGAAGCTTTTGAGTATGTTCAACAGAGACTCATAGTAATTTCTACTCCAAAATGAATGTTTTTGAATGTTTATCTTATATTTCTTAATTTCACATGAGAAATCTCCATAAAAAGGACATTTCAGTTTGTGGGAGCAGTTTTAGGAAGAGTTCATTCAGGGGGAGCAAACCCAAGGACAATTTAATTAGGGGGAGAAACCCCGATGGGAAGTTACCTTTTCCATTGATGTCAAAGGGGGGGAGATTCATTAGATTCATGGATAGAGAGTTAGATTCTTGGAGAGAGAAAGAGCACAGATGAATGTTTCTAGGGGGAGCGATGGTCACAGGGAGAGGATGAGTGATATGACTTTAGTATTGCATCAGAGTGTTTCCAAAAATTCCAAAGGGGGGAAACTATTGATTATTTGGGTTGGTTTTCATTGATTTCAATCCTTGAAGCAATGCTGGTAGAAAATTCCAATAGCTCCAACAGTATGGTTAAGGGAATTAATATTGTTTGATGTATGATGGTACAAATATTAGTATATTTGGAGGTAAGGCTATCATGTATGGATAGTACATGTCATGCCATTTCCGGTTATATGTGGAACACCACAACTCCTCACAGTTAGATATTTATGGACTTGTGAAGTTGGAGAACCCTCTTGAGTTATATAGAATCCCCTAGAAGGTCAAATAAGTCAAATTATTCTATAAATTCCTAGAAGAAGTTGATTAGTCATAATGGGTGAAACTAGGATTTAATCATGGGTTAAATTGTTGCAATAAGAAAATAATTAAAAATAAATTAATTGCAACTAGAAGTGGAGAGTTTACTATTTATGGATAAAATGGTTATAAGTGGACAAGTGGTTAGAAGTGAGTTAGCCCTAAAAATAAGGAAGTTAGATTAAGTTGGTTAGATAAAATGGTTATAAGTGGACAAGTGGTTAGAAGTGAGTTAGCCCTAAAAATAAGGAAGTTAGATTAAGTTGGTTAGAAGGTAACCCCTTGAGGAAGCTACATGGAAGTGTAAATAAGAGAGCAATGATCTTTTATTAGAACCTATTGAATACATTGAATATCTATTATTGTGTAAGGTTTAATGCAAGTACTCATTGATACATATGAAGTTACGCAAGTCTGAGGTAGCACGAGGGGTTGACAGTGAAATTTTTGGAATTACAAAAATACTAAAAAAACCCTAGTTTTTCAAGTGGATGTGGGCTGCAGTGGAGAAGGGAACATACGTACGTGGGATAACAATATAACAGGGAACGTACATGTGGGAAAATACATGAAAGATTGAGTTTCTAAGGGTGTCAGGTTCTCAGAGTCTGAAAGCAATCTCCTAGGAAGGTCTACAGTGATCATGTATAACATATATATCTATAGATTCAAAATGTATATTATTATGTGTAGTTGGATATTGTTGTCTTCATGAATTTTAGCCTATTCTAGAGAGTAAACCTTGCTGAATTTTAGCCTATTCTAGAGAGTAAACTTGGACAACATGCCATGCGACCATTATTTGATATCTGATTCTGAAAATCGTACAAAATATACTATGTACTATACTCTTTCCAATTCAATTGGTCTCACAAAATTGGTAACCTCTATGAATAAGTTCATTTTTTTTACCTGGAACACTTGTTTACGACTAGTTATAGGACTAGTAAAAAAACTTATCTTCCACATGGTGTATCTCTGAAAGTAAAACGACCTAGAATATGAAATTCACACCAAAAGTATATTTATATGTCCTCTAAACCGCCTCCAATTTTCTCTTTCTGGAGTGGCCCTAAAAAAAAGTTGTGGCGAAAATTCCAAAATGTCTTGTTTTAGGAAGCAAAACCCTAGGATCGATGCTCTGATACCTAATGGAAACTGCTTGGACGATTCCCCTCATTTTGAAGATGGTACCCAGAATAAACCCTAGATTATGCAGGGCACAAGTCTAGGTCAACAACTTATGAATAGATCATACATATATCATCAACAATCAAATCAATGAGAGAAAACATGTCACAAAGTGGGATTTGAACCCAGGAGGGGAGGTTAACAACTTGGCCTCACAATTACTCAAGCTACACCCAATTGACACACATAGAGGTCTACTATTTGTAGGAAACACCACCAATGTAGAATTCCAAGTAATGTAAGAGATAAGGTGCAAGTGTTTTGACATTTGAATTCTCATGTTTCACCAAATTAAAAGAACTTTTTATGCAATGTCATATATCAAGAGGTGAGTATGAAACTCATGATATACACATAACACAACTTGCTCAAGTGTAATTGTTCCATGATTATACAAAGAGTAATATTGGTGTTAAGGTCACCCTTATCACATTTGTTGTAACATACCCAATCCCTAAACTTCATTAGGATGGTGGGGCGTACAACTTTTTCCTTAGATTTCACTAATCTAATTTCCTTAAACACAACGATATTGCAAGTTTGAATTTTTAGTTCAAATATGATCCTTAAGGGAATTCAATCGACTATCAATATGCTCAATTATGAGCTTTAGACAAGAATATATGATATATTTAATATCTTAAAAAACATATGCACGATTACAACATTATGCCCATGTGGTACCCACATGTACATAGTTTTGTCCGAGGTAGCTGAAAAGGCTTCTCTCTTCAAAATGCCAATGGATAGAATTTTTGAAGCTCTGATGAACAAATTTGAGGAAGTTTCGATGGAAAAATAAGTCGAATCACAGATGAAAAAGTTTATGGAAGTTTCGATGAAACGAATTGGTCAAAATGTCGATGGACAAATCGGTCAAAGCACCGGTGAATAAGTTTATGGAAGTTTCGATGGCACAAATCGGTCAAAGCATCGATGGACTCTGATGAACGATTTATGGAAGTGTTGATAGCATGAATTCTCCCCATATTCTATGACAAACTTTGTGTTGATCTTCAATGACATGATTTTCATTTGAATATTCATGACCAATAAAATCCAAGGCATTGATCTCATCGCTAGTTTGTTTGGTAGTTGAGGAAGGGTAACTTCAAGTCACCAAAGATTTGGGTACATATTAAAATAGGTTCAAAGTGTTGAGGAGGATATAGGTTCAGACATCAAGATAGAAGTTATTTAAAACACCAATGGCAGGGAAAAAAATCATGATACATGGATGCAAGAGGTAATTGACCCCACCGAAGGAAATTTTCAGGCCAACCCCCACTGGAATGAAGTCTAACTGATCCAAAAGAACTTGGGTGGAAATATTTCTCCTCTGGCCACTGAGATATGGTTGGAATGGAGAGTGCTAAGGTGAAGGTCAATTCCAATTCCAATGTAAAATATGCTCAAGTAATGTATTGGAAGCAAAACTTCTTGTTCATTTATAATACATTAAATCAGAATCCAATCCAGGTAATGATCCAAATGATTAAAAATATCATAAGATAACAAAAGTACACACCATATACAAAATGTGAGCATGGAGCACAACTCCAAGATAGATAAGTTACACAATAACTCGTTAAAGAATAGGATAACCTCCTCCACATAATCAAATACATTCATACCTAACAATTCACATGTCCACAATAATGAGTACATGATCTTTGTATATAACTATTCATACTTGTACACAAGGCCCATTTACTATTAGGCCGACCTTATTACATATATATTTACACATTACATGGAAATTTAGGCCCATATATTCCCCCCCTTGGGATCATATCATATACATTTATCCCTATATCTACTCCCCTTGGGTCATAACATAGTACCCTCCTTCAAAAATATTTTTCCTCAAAGATTTGCAATTAAAGGCTTCACATGTGATGAAACCAAGTAATATTATTTCCTTATGTTCTTTCTTTCTTCCTTCCATTGATGTTGATCCATCCATCCAAAATCAATTATGTTTGGTCTTAATCATTGGTGTTTGGTTGTTGCATAATTTTCTTTCCCTCGATTCCTTGTATCATTGTTGAAGCTTCTCCCATTTGTAGTAGATGTTGGTCTATGACAGTATATTGTTGAATAATGGTTTTGTGATGCCATATTCCATGAATATTGATTATTATTCCATCTTCTTACTTGATAATGTCAATATTTATCGTCTTGTCTTCCTTTAAATCTTTCATGATAATAAGAGTCTTGATATGGTTTGACATTTGACGATTTTTCTTCATTCTACACACCCATTTCATCTATATTCTTTTTAGAGACAATGGAATCCTCTATCCTCTTTACTTGTTCCTTGATTAATCTACCCTTGGAGATAATACCATCATATTTGGCATGTACATCCTCTAGATGGAATTTAACTTCTTCAAGTATCTTCTATTGACCTTCTTGAATATTGTCTTCTTTCTCCTTTTGAAGCTGCAATGTGACCGCATCTACCAAATTATAACATCCTTCTTCAATTCTAGCTTTCATTTTTTATTTTAACACATAAATATTTAAGGATTTCTCAACCTTCTTGAAAATTCCCTCTTCCAGTCTTTTGGTAGATTCTTCATCCAAGATCCTTGTTTCTTCTTGATTTTGATCATTATTCTTCCCTTATTTCAATATGTTAACCTCATCAAGTAGTTGTTTATTATGGTTTCTTAATTGACATATCTCTTCATATTTATTTTTCAAAATTCCCCTTGAATCATCATTTTCCCACTTTTTTTGCTACTATTTTCTTGCTTTAAGTTCTTAACCTCCTTAATGAGTGTTTCATTAAGGGATTGCATCTTGGTAAACTCATCGTTTTTCTTTGTAATATATTTTATTATCTCTTCATTGGCCTTTTTCAATTTCAATACATTTTATTTTGAATCATTTAGTTCCTCTTGAATTTTATACAACTCCTCCATTTTTGTCTCCTTAATCCATTTATTTAAGAAGAGTTCTTCAAAATTTTCCCATGTGGAGTAGATCCTATTATATTCATCAAGGATTATCCACCACTTGTAAGATTCACCATCGGACATAAATATTTCTTTAAAAGTATCCTTACAATGTTATTTTACCATCCTTAACCATTCCACAGGATTTATTTCATCTTTATCTACATCTCCGATAAAGCTAGGTATTGCCATTGATTCTTAATTGAGGTATAACCCAAACCTCAACTCACAACCTCAAATGATATAAAATAGTTATAATCATTGTTCAAATATTCTCTTATATGTTTTCACTTTCCAATGGCTTTTGAATCAGCTCAATAGGACATCTCAATCGAAAGTTATGATATTTTTAAGTGAACATACCTTTGAAACTCAGATTTGGAATCTATCCTCATGGTCAACCTTCCTTCTAATGTATTTCTTAAATTTCAGACCCTATGAGTATGAAATTGCGACCTGTAGTACTCTAAAATGCCTTATCTACAATGCCACAGGTCTGACCAAAATCAGGTGTGACAATTGAAAGTTATGGTAACTTTTCCAAACCTTGCTGAATTTTAGCCTATTCTAGAGAGTGAAATTGTACAACATGCCACACGCCCACTTTTTGATATCTGATTCTGAAAATCATAAAAAAAATACTACGGACTATACTATTTCCAATTCAATTAGTCTCCCAGAATTTGTAACCTCTATGAAGAAGTTATGATTGTTTTACCCGGAACACCTATTTGAGACTAGTTACAGGACTAGTCAAAAACCTTATCTTCCATAGGGTGTATCTCTGAAAGTGCAATGACATAGAAGCTGAAATTCACACCAAAGGTATCTTGATATGTCTTATAAACCACCTCCAATTTTCACTTTCTAGAGTGGCCCGGAAAAAAAGTTGTAGAAAAAATTCCAAGATGTCTCGTTTGAGGAAGCAAAACCCTAGGATCGGTGCTCTGATACCAAATGTAATGATCCAAATGATTAAAAATATCATAAGAGAATATAATTACACACCATGTACAGAATGTGAGTGTGGAGAACAACTCCAAGATAGATAAGTTACACAATAAATCCTTAAATAATAGGATAACCTCCTACACATAACTAAATACATTCATACCTCTCAATTCACATGTCCACAATAATGAATACATAATCTCTATATATACCTATTCACACTTGGACATGAGGCCCCTTTAATATTAGTCTAACCTTATTACATACATATTTACACACTATATGCACATTTAGGTCCATATATTCCTCTCCTTGGGGTCATATCATATACATTTATCCCTATATATGCTCCCTGTGGATCATAACATGAGCTCGTTGCCACAGTTTTAAGAATAGAGGTATATTCATCTGGATTGGTTTTTTCGTTTTAAGAAATCGATGGAGATATTTATATGATTTGGGAATTACTTCTTATTCCTATAACTTCCAAAACAATGCATGATAAATAATTTCTCAATCCTAGTAAAAGACTTGGTGGATTATATTTTCAAATTACACAATTTCCTAGAGGAGATTCACAGAAGGAATTCAGGTAGTTTAGATCCCAAAGTAGATTATTATGGGACAATGTACAGAGTTTCAAAGGCCTTCAAATGTGAAAGACAAAGGAAAAATTATATAAATATCTTCAGGAGATTGTGAGATTTCACACAACAATCAAACCCATAAAAAAATCTAGATAGCCTATGCTGAAATTTTATTCCCTTAGTTCTTTAAGCTTAACAATTCAAGGAAGATAACATGTATGGTCTTCATTCCTAGAATTTCCCCTTATTAAATCTCATAAATCTGATCACCATATTGTGGTACATGCATTCAAGGAGACATATGACCAGCACAATAATTTTATCCTTGCACCCACGATAAACAAAATTTCGTTGCCTCAATTATTTAGACAATCATCTTGATTTCATGCAATTTAGGCTCTCAAACTCTTATTTATAATTGAGAATCCTAGGGGTCTTACTCACATGATTGTATTCATGAAGTATACATTATAAACATCATATCTCTAACCTAAAACTATTGGCATTCATTCCTTGACATTCAAACGATAATTATACCAGCAATTAAACTTATAATATTTAAAACTCAAAGCATAACCTTGTTGTAGCAAGAACTCAAGTAATTTAAGCCTCAAGGGAATTGATAATCCCTAAACACATAAAAACTCAACATAGACATTTCTTCATCTCTTCCATAAAGTGTGTTCATTTACCATGAAATTTCATAAATTAAACATGCATTCACATTTTAATTATTAAGCATGAATATAACATTTGATAGCACAAAATTTAGAAACTTACTTATTCATAATCTATGCCCAACTAATTGACTGAGGGTGAGTGATTTTCCACCCGATCACAGGCTTTGTTGTGCTAATACCTTTCTACAATAGGAATCCTCCTAGCAGAGCCATGATACCATAAGGGAGAAATTGACACTCTCAGGAATTTTTTGGGCAGCCACTCAACTTCATAATATAATTTAATTACCTAGGAACAACCTGTTGAGTTTGCAGGAATAGAAAATTGTTGAAATTAATGTAGATGCAAGATCCATTCTCTAGAGTATGTAAAATACCCTAGCTATGGACTAGGGCCCCCAGCACACTCCTAGGTTTTCTTGGTATGAGACCAAGCATTGAGAGCCATGGAAAAAGACCCTAGTGAGGGCCCCCAGTATATGACTAGGGTTATTGGTTTGGACCAAGCAATAAGTCCCTAGATGTGTCTAGGTCCCTTGGATGTGTTCTAGGGAATCCTTGCCCGATGCTTGGATTGATCCTTGGATATGTTCCTTGGTGGTTTATATATGTGCCTAGATGTGTCTAAGGCCTCTGTTGTGTTCCAGGGAATCCTTTCTCAGTGCCTGGATTGATCCTTGGATGTGTTCCTTGATGGTTGATATAAGTCCCTAGATGTCTCTAGGGCCCCTGGATGTGTTCCAGGGAACCCTTTCTTAATGCATGGATTAATCCTTGGTCTTGTGCCTTGGTGGATAAGGCCTTAGATGTGTTCTAGGGCCCCGAGATGTGTGTGGTGCAGCCTCTCTATTGGTTATCATTTTTTTAGATATGATTTGGAAGCTCCTCCTTGGTACCTATTGGTGTATAGGGTGGAGCTTCCCATCCTTCTTCAGCTACCGAACCTGTCTAATGTGCAGAAGTTCCATCTCCTTGGCTTCCAGACCTAACCCTTGGAGCTACAGATGGGTATGAGAGTCACAACTTTTTCTCTTTGACTGTTAGATCATTTTAGCAGTCGTGACCTCTCCTTTATCTGAGTTTAGCAGTTGTGGCCTCTCCTTCTAGTACTATGTGGTATGCTAAGGTCTATATGGTGGGTTTTCCCTCTTGTTGTCTAGATTTTCTGAGTGAAGGGTGTGTTGAGATGCATATGGAGGGTTTTCCCTCTTACTGTCCAGAATTTCTGAGTAAAGGGTTTTGTTGAGATTCCTATGGAGGGTTTTCCCTCTTGCTATCCAGAATTTCTGAGTGAAGGGTTTTACTGACATGCCTATAGAGGATTTGATCTCTTGTTGTCCAGAATTTCTGAGTGTAGAGTTTTGTTGTTTTGCTTATGAGGGTCTTCCCTCTTGTTGTCCAGCTATTTTCTGTGTTATATCACTATTTTGTGAATTTTTCTTTCTGCTAGGTTATTACTATTACCTAATTGGAAGTATGGTGTTTATTGTTGTTTCCCTTGGGGTCTCTATCATTGGAAAAATTGTCCCACATTCCAGATTGACAAAGATCAAACCCTAGAGGTTTGATCCAGGAACCTGAACTAAATTCTGAGCTTATTTATAGAGGCATACTTACACAAGTACATATATCATTGAATTGAGAGGTAAGATAAAATTTTAGTTTTATACTCATAATTTTTGTTTGTTTCCAGATATGTTTATATCTCTTCTTATTTATGTTGATCTAGGGAACAAAAAATTTTAAAAGAATTTTTGTTTTTCATTTTTCCCAAATTCTAACATGGTATCAGAGCTTAGGATGTGAAAGGAGCTCAAGAGTTGCAGACTTGAGCCTGCATAAATCCACTTCTTAGGGTTTACATACCAGCAATCATTGAAACCCAAACTCAAGATGCTATTGTCTCCTTGACTTTCTGTCTATTTTGGAGCAAAGAGAGAGTACTTGTATGATGACCCTTTTAAGGGAACCTAGTTTTAGTTTTTGAATTTTCTTTCTGAAGGTTGTTTCTTATTGTTTTAAATTGCTACTTGACCCAACTTTATGTGCTTAGTGGTGGACACATGGAGTACAAGAGATCATTCCATGTTGCATCATTGTCTCCTGTCCAATGTGCAGCATGGGCCCCTGATCCAAGAAAGGTAGAATGGGTTAGTATAAATGGCCTCTTTTTAATTCAATGTTGTGTTTTGATAGCCTCTGATAGCACTTATATTATGAGTAGTGTATTCCAAGATATCTTCATAGTGACCAACTCTAGCAACCATGGTTTTGTTACCCAGTGATTTGTGTATTCCAAAAGTATTGATTTTGTAAGGGGGATTATCCTATTTGGTGGTGTTGGCAGTGCTTCAAACTAAGCAATAATCTGTGTGTGCAATTACTTTAACTATAATTATTTGTCCTCTTTGTTAAACCTGTTGTGAATTATTCTTTAATGCACAAGTCTCGGAGAGGTCTGCTATTTTTGACAAACATCTTTTATGTAGTGAAATCTTAGATATTTATGAATCTACAATAGAAGGACATACTGATAAGGCACAACATTCCTTACAACTAGTAGTAGACCTATAAATATTTGTATGACATGAAAACTCTATATCTGCAGTACCTTCTGACCATTTTTCTTTGAAATAGGTTTGACTAGAGACAAAAAGGGAAAAGTCACCAAATTGGTCTGTTCATTGCATCTCAAATTTAATTTATTTTGAAATTAATAGAGACATCACTCAAAGACTCATATACAATGGGCCCTTCCCCTCAAGGGTTTGATCAATATCAATTCTGAGGTGCCTCTAAGGGTAATCATTGCAATGCAAGGGTTAGCGAGTTTGAATATTTTTGTTGATGATTTTTTATGGCTTAATGATGGGCTTCCATATTCACCTTGCAGATTTTATATCAGCGATGTCCTCCAATGGATAGAGAAATCATGTAGTGTCACAAGTCCTCCTTATGATCATGATTACCACTTACATAAATTTATGTTATGATTTTTGTCCTCCCTCACTTTCATTAAATAAAGGAAGGGATAGTCTTTCGGAATTCATATTGAACACATGCTTGTGTTAAGAGAGATAGAGAAAACTTGTCTCTTTCATTATCTTGAGCGGTAGGGTTCATGAGAAGATTCAAGAAGAAGAGATGGGATTTGTGGCATATGGTTACCTCAATACCATTTGGACTGTTTGAAGTAGAGGGGATAGTGAAAGACTATCTTATTTATCCTCTTAAACACTTGTGGGATGGAAGTTTGGGTGCCAAAGTAAACTTGTTTGGATTTTTGGTGGAATGACAAATGCTGGTTGAGAGAGATTTTTTGTTAGGAAAATCTGGAGTCTAGTGTTCTTTATTTTTGGTGGATCCTTGGTTTTCTATTGCATATTCCTTGAGATCGTGTTCAAGTTTCATCTTTAAAATCCATTGGCACTCAAAGAGGGATTCTCAATATTTTTCAAATTGAGCATACATGGGCACACTTAAATTACATTGCATAGCCACAAATACCCATATGCATTTTATCCTACTTGGGCTCTCCCATGTCAACTTTGACAGAACTTGCTGCGAGAATTTATTGGTTACATTACAGACATTTGTTGCCTTCAAAAGATCCAATTTGATCAGTTTGATAATTCGTAAGTAACTCTGATCAGGAACCAAACCCCTATAAAAAGGGGTCTTGCATAGACATCAATCTAGTGGAAAAGTTACTTGAACTAACAGATACTGCATACACAAAAGATTCCCCAGATAGCTATAGCTAGTAGTAGGCTGCAAAGTACAAGTATGTCTTCAGCCCAAACTAGTTCAAGTTTTTCATATTAAAGTTGGTACCAACACCAAGTACTTCTTGAAGAGATATGACATCAGTCAAAAGATCTTGTAGGTTCAGAGGGATCCAATTTTCACATGCAGAGATGCAAACATATTATGAGACTCAGAGGGAGAATTCCCCATATGTTAGTTAGGCCATGACATGCAGCAGATGGTAGTGTTGAAAAATTCAAATAAATTGACTATGATGAGATCTTTACCAGGTATACTTCCATTAGATTCATTATATCCCTCGTTGCAGTTTTTTTGGTTGGAAACTTCACCAGATAAATGTTAAGAATAAATTTCTTAACGGTGAAGTTTAGCAAGAGGTTCTATCAAATAGCCTGAGGGGTTCGTAATCCATGGGAAAGAATCCCATGAATTGAATCAAGCTTTGAGAGCTTGGTATGGAAGAATTGACAATTTCTCTACAGAGTCTTGGGTTCACCAAGAGTATTGAATATTCCAATATTTATATAAATATTGTACAGAATCATCCTTGAAGGAAAGGAAAATTTGATAGCTTAGACTAAGAGGGAGCTTTTCAGCAGAATTTGAAATAAAAGACTTGGGTATTTTTGCATTTTTTTCTGAGCTCAGAAGTGTGGCAGAAACCAGATGATATTCTTTTCTCACAAGAGAAAGTATGCAGTTGATATGCTCTACAGACTTGGTATGTTGGAATATAAGTCCATATCAACACCGATGATTTCTAACCTGAATAAGTTACAATACCAAGCTACATATTCATATCCGAAAGACCGCACAATCATTGGGTCCTTGATTTATCTTATACATACTAGACTGGATATTTATCATGCAATGAATGCCCTCTACCAATTCATGTATGAACCGAAGCATATTCATATAGTTGTTGTTAAACATATTCTGAGATATGTTTGGGGGACTATAGCCTATAGGCTTAGATACACTTCAGTGGAGGTGTAATGCTTCATGGTTATATAGATTCAGATTGGATGGGCAATACAATGGACCGGGAGAGTACTTTTGGATATTGTTTCAGTTTGGGTTCAACTATGATCTCTTGGTTCAACAAGGAATAGGGCTCCATAGCCTAGAGCAATGCAGAGGCAGCATGCATTGCTGCAAGAGCTACCAGTAGAGAAGCAGTGTGGCTCAGAAAGATACTCTCAGATTTGTTCAGTGCTAAGTTGGAACCCACAGTAATCCACTGTGATAACCAGAGCTATGTAAAGCTCTCTATGATTCTTGTGTTTTCATGACAGAACAAAAGACATTGAGATGAGATATCACTATGTTCGGGACATAGTACAGAAGAACATTCTCAGTATTCAGTATGTTCTAACGGCGGAACAAACCACATATGTTTTGACCAAGTCTCTGTCATTGAAAAAGTATGTGTACTTTCGAGACACACTTGTTTATGTTGAGAATGCCTCTCTTGCTAAGAGGGAGTTTTGAAATTACTGCAGCTGCAAGATCCATTCTCCAGAGGATGGAAAAGAACCTAGCCATGGACTAGGGCCCCCAACACGCTCCTGGGATTTCTTGGTATGAGACCAAGCATTGAGAGCCATGGAAAAAGACCCTAGTGAGGGCCCCTAGTATATGATTGGGGTTCTTGGTCTTGGACAAAGCAGTAAGTCCCTAGATGTGTCTAGGGCCCCTAGATGTGTTCCAGGGAA
>CBVK0100280619.1:0-40351 GCA_900067695.1 Picea abies | reverse complement strand
AAAACCCTAGATACCAAAACCCTAGGTGTCTAAAACCCTAGGTCAAATTGACTCATGTTTTTAGGGCTTCACCAACCTATCTTTGCTTCCTTCTCGCATGGTGTTCCAAAGCATCCAACGATAGCTTTTTCTGCTTGCTGAGTTGTCCACAATCCATCTTCCTTGTTGATCTGTCATCCTCCATATCCTCATCCAACATCTTGATTTCTCTTACTTTGCTCCATCTTTTCTGCTCTTTTTCTTACTTCGACCCAGTAACAGTCACTGTGTCTTCTGTGCAATTTGCATTTTTCATTTTCTTCCTTGATCTTCGCTTGCTTCCATAACCAAGGGCCAACAACATACTTTAGGGTTTTGGGGATCAGAAGACCGAAAGGAGTCTTTCAAATTCACGAAATCCTGAAACACCTTTTGATTTCACGCTTGGTTTAGTCCATCGTCATAGTTTAAGGGGCCTAGCAAGAGGAGCTAGTGATGATAGAAATAGCCAATCAGAACATTGGGGATTGGGAGTTCGAGAAGAAAAGGAGTCAGGAGTGACTCGCATGCAAGAATCCAAAAATCATGAAATGCGACGTGCCTTTTAGTTAGGCTTGTGGTCGTGGTTGGTGATCACATGAGTGAAGCTCATGTTTGATGCTTGTATGCGCAGACTGAGGTTCTCATTTGGACCTGTGCATTTTTTTAGTGAAGGTTCCAGTAGGGACCAAAAAGTTGTTTCAGCTCAAGGAGAAAGAACGATCCAGTGACTGGGAGGTCGAAAGACCCTATTGAGGTAGGGGGGTTGCACCATGTGGTATCAAAGCATAGAATTTGTCTGCAAATCGAAGGAAAAGGTGAGGAGATAAAAGATATAGTTTGATACCATCAAGTGGTATCAGAAGTTGAACTTCATCTGCATGCAGCAAGTGAAGGAAGACATAGTGTTAGTTCTCTATGTGAAATATTGTTGCAAGGTGATCAACAATGGTAAACATCTAGGTGGCCTGAGACAGAAGAACCAGTTTCTTTCTTGAAGGTGGAAAAGGAAGATGGCCATTGAAGGACATGGACGTGGTCAAAGAGAAGGCTACAAGAAGAAATGAAATCCAGTTATGGATATGGTGCTCATTGAGATAAGAACACGAATGGAGAAGCTTCGATTTAAAATGCAGTAGGATGCAAAGGTGCATTGGTTATATGAGTGGCCCATGAAGAGAAAGGTAAAGTGGCATGTTCATAAATTGTTGGCCAGAGGAAAACAAAGGTTGTTGAGAATATGGCTAAGGTATGTTGAAAGCCTCAGAGGTGAAGAGGAAGTGGTTTACATCTCTGAGCTAGAATGCGTGAAGAGTCTCAGTGATGGTGAGGAGAAGAGATCAAAGAAGGGTCTTAGAAAATGCCAGGTGGGCAGTGATGAACTTTCAAGTTCCCAAGTGGGAAATGATATGGCATCATTAGAGGATCTCATAGACTTCTAGGAGGGTAGGGAAGAAATCTCAGATTTCTAGATGGGAAAGGGAGAGAAGATGAACTCAATTGAGAGTTCATATCATCAAGGAGAGATGATGGAGGAAGATCAGAGGTGTATTATGATCATTGGGGGAATTCGAATATTCCTACCAAACATCCCAGTTGAGGCCAAAGCATGTGTTGCAGATGTGACAATAGAAGAAGGAAAGCCGACAGTAATTGTCATAGAGGAAGAAGAAATGGAGAAGACATCAAAATATGCCCCAATATAAGAAGAGTATGCAGATAAGGTGCTCAATCCATGGGATAAGGAGTTAGATATTTTGGAGGATTGGTTGAAAAATACAGAACTAGTAGATGACTGCCATGAGAAGAAAATCATGCAGATTTTGGGAGAAGGGAATTCGACAGAATTGCTCAGAAATTTCAGCCAGGAAGCTGAACAAGAGATGACTGCAGCACTGAAGCCTGCAACAAAAAATGAAGTAGAATTTCGGTCTGGAATTCGACAGAATTGCTCAGAAATTTCAGCCAGGAAGCTGAACAAGAGATGACTGCAGCACTGAAGCCTGCAACAAAAAATGAAGTAGAATTTCGGTCTGAGGAGCAGTTGGAGGAAGCTGGAGATTAACCAGCAGGAGAACTGGCAGAAGCAAAGCTGTCAGAAAGAGAAGTTGAGCAGCAGATCAGTGATGAGACTGTAGAGCTGAACTTTGCAGAAAAGTGGCAAGTTAAGGCCACAAGAGATGGAGAAAATCACAAGCGGGATCGAGTTGATCTACTCTTTGACAAGGATTTTTAGCCGAGAAGATTGCATAAGATAAACTAGCCATTAGAGAAGTTGGAAGAGGTGAATGAGGAGATAAGAAGGTTGATGTTGACGTTAGTGAAAGAATCTATCAGCAGGAAGAAGTTGAACAGAAGGGAGCCTGCCATAGCAGCAAGGAAGCAACAATAACAACAACAAAGTAATAGAGCATATGGATAGCTCCAAAAGAGAGTTTTGGATCCAGGTGGATTTAAACAGAGCTAGAAAGTTCATGAGTAGGAGCTCATAATTTTTTCACAGCAGTGGATTATGATGCAGGAGCATCGCTCCAACCCAGCAATGCGCTAGCTAAACAAAACATTCAACTCGCATTCAAGGAAGGGAGAGGCTCCATCCCTCTCATTTCAAATTTTAAATTGTAATTAAATGTTGCTCCATCCCTCTCATTTCAAATTTTAAATTGTAATTAAATGTTTGTAAGCTTGGAAGAGCCACGTTGATGCCTTTGTGAAAATAGTAGATAGATTTGCCTTCAATGGCTGACAGGCTGATAAGATCTAGATCTGATTCAGACTAGATTGCCATTGAATGTAATTCATTATAAATAAATGAGAGTAGGTATCTTGGAGGGAAGAGCTTGAGGAGCCACCTTTTGTAAAAATATCTTTGTAGGAGAGAGTCGAGACTCTATTGCAGTACGAGATTTTGTAAACACTTGTAACCAGAAATTATGAGATTAATACAAACATGTCAATTTTCCCTACATATTGTATTGTGTGTGTTTATGAATGAATGTATTTTATGATTTTATGTGGATATGTTGTAGATGTATGTTAGATGCCATCTGCAGGGATAGATAGATTTTCTCATCTATTCAGGAGTTTTATTTGATTTTTAGTCTAGGTTCTTTGTGGCTTCATGCAAAGGGTTGCATGACAAAGTAATGAGGACTCTGTAAGCCAGTGCAAAGAGTGCACATCTGAGTTATGTGGAATTCAGGTGAGAACATGTCAGGAGGGTGCACCAGAGGAATCATAGACTCAAGGGAGAAGCCTCAAGGTTATTGAACACCTTGGAGGAAGAATTGTGCAGGGGAAGGCACAGAGATAAAACATAATTGTTGAGGATTATTTGAATCTCTCCCAAGCAGGCATTGAGCATGTGCAAGGAGTGAACGAAAGAGAACTCTGTTTCAAGTTCAGATATAAGAGAGGTGTCAAGGAGAAGACACTTGCAGAGTTACTGAATACTCTGTCATCTCAGCAAGGAGTGCTTGAGAATAAGTTTCCAAGCGAGAACTTATATCCCTTCAAGGAGTGAAAGAGTTGTTACAGAGTTGTTGAACACTCTAGAGGAAGACCTGTGCAAGGAGTGCACCTGGCCAACACTTAGACAAAGTGTTGAAATACAACCATCTGAAGGCTAGTCAAGCACAAGGAGTGTGTAGAGAAGTGAATTGTTTCAAGTTCATAAGCTAAGAAGGAATAGTGCCTTTGTACACAAAGTTCCAATAGAAAGGACTAGTAGGTAAAGAAACCCTTTGAGGTTTCAGAGCGAGTAAAGCTCATAAGAGATAGTAGGAGGAGTGTGCAAGAGTGGACTTATTCTAAGTCCAGAAAGCTCAAGAGGAGTAGTGCATAAATCGCACGCAGAGCGCAAGTGTGTTCCAGGGCAGAGGTCAAATTCCATTTCCAAAGATCAGGAGAGATAACGTCTTTAGAACGTAGACGATACCAAAGTCATCGAGCTCAGAGAGGAATCAAAGTTCAAAACCTTTGAAACGTTGGAAATCTTCCAAGTCAAGGAGAAATTTCAAGCTCAAGAGGAGGAGCATCGACAACAATTAGATCAACTACATAGGGGGAATATCTAGACCATCGAATCTACATCCATATACTTAGAGGAAGAAGAGCATGAGAAACAAATCTGGGTCATCAGATTTGAGCGCGTGGACCAACATCCGTTGGATCCAGAGGAAGGTGCATGAGGGTTAAATCCTTCGATAGTGTACAAAAGAGTGGACTTTACAAAGTCTCGAAGTTCTGAAGAGATCGGAACTGCCCATCACCAGGGGATAGGTGGTAGGAGATCCACATACATCGGGGGATAATAATTTCAGGGAGCTGGGAGCCGAAATGATCCTAGTCATCTATCAAGAGGGACACATGGTGAGATTTCAATGTTTCGCTAACTTGCACAAGAGACAAGTCAAAGGGTAGAGTTTAAGAACTCACGAGGCCCTAACTCGCGATGAGATATGATTTTTCAAATCGAATAAGGAGAGTGGACCGTTGATCTACTATAGGGTAGACTTCGGGGTTGGTGGGATCAGAAGACCGAGAGGAGGAGTCTTTTGAATTCATGATACGTGAAATCCCAAAACACATTTTGAGTTGGCGCTTGGTTTAGTCCATCATCATAGTTGAAGGGGCCTAACGAGAGGAGAAAGTGCCAAGAGAAATTGTTGATCGAGACATCGGGGATCAATATTTCGAGAAGAAAAAGAGTCAAGAGTGACTCGCATGCAGGAATCTAGAAATTGTGAAATGTGACGTGCCTTTTAGTTAGGTCTGTGGTGGCGGCTGGTGATCACATGGCTGAAGCTCACGTATGATGCCTGTATGCATGGACTGAGGTTCACGTTTGGACCTGTGGATTTGTTTAGTGAAGGTTCCAGTAAGGACCAAAGAGTTGTTTCAGCTCAGGGAGAAATAACGATCCAATGACTGGGAGGTCGGAAGACCCTGCTGAGGTAGGGGGGCTACACCAGATTTTTATTTCTGACATGATTCGTTGATGGATGCAGGATTATGATAGCTTTCTGACCAGACTCACATTTGGAGTAGAGGGGTCACGAAGGACAACCAGAGACATTGAAGGAATGCTCTTGGTGGGTGATAACAATCAATAGACAACCTTTCTATAGTTTATCAATCAATAGAACTTGTTATTGTACAACGAATATCGTAGACAATGTTCTTATCAAATAGACAACGATTTATCTACATTGTTCTTGACGACGATGTATCCAAAAATACAGTAACCCTTTTTAGACAGCGATATATTCATTTGACAAGCGATATATCTTTTTGACAGCGATATATTTTTAGACAACAATCTGTCATCGTTGTTGTCAGCGATTATCATTAACTACAATAATATTTATCAATAAATACAGTAATAAATACAATAAATATAGTTATATCAATATATAATTGTTAGATAGTGATTTGCTAGACAGAGACATATTTGTTAGATGGCAATTTGTTAGATAGTGATATGTTTGTGAGATAGAAATATAGAAAGGCTTGATTTCTGAACTATATAAGAATACTCTCATGTTTCATCAAGTTTTATTTTGGCTAGAACTCTCTCAAAAATGAAATCTCACTTGAAAATCGAGATTGAGGCAAAATTTTCCACTAAATTGATTTGCGCACACTTCATCAAATTTATCGACATTTGAGCACTTTAATATTAATTTAATTGAATGTAGGACATAATGTTTTTAAAAATATATTGTTGCAATAATGGTTGTGATCCTTACCACAACTAGATTAATCATTTTTATATGTCAATGGTTTTACATAAATGTCTTATGATTTGTGCAACAATAGATTAATTGTTTTTATAGAAATGGTTTAATTATCAGTGTTACATATCAGTATTTTAACTTATGCCACAACAGATTAAATTTTGCAATGGTAATAGATTAATGGTTGAGGTTTAATAGTTTACTAGCTAATCGATTAATAGTTTAACCATTAATTGGTTACTATGCGTCTTGTGCCTTAAGTTGAATTGTAAGTGATGGTTGGTCATAGAGGGTACACCACACATGATTTCCTTGTAGGAAACAAGAAATCCTTCGTTTAGTTGTGCAATTTAATTTGAGTTTTTAATGATACGGCGACCACCGAGATCTACACTCTTTCCCTACACGACGCTCTTCCGATCTCACTGAATTGTAAGTGATGGTTGGTCATAGAGGGTACACCACACATGATTTCCTTGTAGGAAACAAGAAATCCTTCGTTTAGTTGTGCAATTTAATTTGAGTAATGCCACCTGGCGTCTTGTTGACTTGTTGTTTGGGCACTTGGATACAGTCTTCTTGTATTTATGACAATTAATTTGGTCTCCTAGTGCGCTAGATTTTTCTTGGGTTATTCGTCTAGATATGTTATGTTGTGCCATGGTTATGGGCATGCCTATCACCTTGTGATGGCATGAATCCTGATGAGGGGATCATTCACACCCTGATGGATAGATGCGAATCATAACCTGGCCGAAGTCTCATGCTTCCCAATGTGGGTGTATTGTTCATTGGATTTTGTTTTGGTACTTGGTTCTGTAACGCCTTAATGCATTGGTTTTTTCCCGCCGTAGAGGTTTCTAGTTACTGGTCATCGAAGCCAATGTGTTGGGTTGTTGATGTTGTCCTTTAGCTTGTAGTTGTTGTCTTTCTTGTGTTGAGCAGGTAGCCATTTTTATTTGTCTATTGATTATCACATGTTTCATCAAGTTTATTGATGTGCTAGTATGTTGGGTCGTTGTTGTCGGTTGCCTGAATGTCTAAGTTTTTTTCGTCGTCAAGTTGTGTTGATTAATTGTTGTCGTCGATTTCCTTCCTTCTTAAAACAAAAAAAAAAAAACTACACTTTCTTTGAATCGCATGTAGTCATAACGATGGGGGTCATTACATATGGTATCAAAGCGGGTTCAACACTGCGACTGTGGATCGCCATGCTTTCCACTGCAGTAAACCCTTGAGTAATAACCTAGCACTAATTAAAAATTTAATGTGTCCATCAGGTGATATCAATTTGAGGATGCCACAGAGGTTCACAACATGGTTCCATGGAAGGAGGTGCGATGCCTCCATAATTTCCCACGCCCTCGGAGTCTAACCCCTAAGGGGGAAGAACAAGTCCTTGGGTTGTATTCGATTGTTGTAAGGGATGATGATGGTTTGAAAAGGCCCTTCCAGGGAACGTCAAAGGCCTTGATTGACCATCTATACTGAGATGAGGCTAGGGCGCCTGTACCCCTGCGGGTCCACAGCGCGCCCCAGCCAGTACCATTAGATTAACCGAGAAATCGAAAAGGATAAGTTCTCAATGCTACGAGTGCCACAGATGGCTCAATCGTCGAGGCATGGATGGAGAGAAAGGAAATGTGCTTCACACTTCGCGATTATGACCTCCAGCATGAAGGTCTGCATGGAAATATTTCAACTGAAAGGGCAGCGCTCTTCTATGGTGGAAAACGCTCTTGCCACATTTGAACATGGCAGTCGAAGACATGTCATGGGAATTTTTTGAGGAACGGTTTCGGGAGAGGTATCTATCTGAGGAATTCATTGAGCATCATCTCAATGAGTTCAACGCCTTGCGACGGGGTGGTCATATGGTGCCTGAGTAAAAGGCCCATTTTATGGAGCTGCTTCAGTATGCTCCACACCTAAATACCGAGAAACTTAAGGTCAATAGGTTCATGTTTGGCCTTAATGTCGGAATTTGTGTAGAGGTTAGGATTCTGATGCCTCAAACCTTGTATGATGTTGTCCAGAAGGCACTTATAATAGAGGAGGAGCTTATCAACGGGGTTCAGAGCAGGACTCTAGTGAGACTAGTGGGGCAAGTGTCATCTGGTGTGCAGCAACATCAAACACCAGCTCAACTTTCACCAGGATATCGTGGTTTCTAGAGAGGATCCACTTTCACTACACCTTAATGACTAGTTCCTCAGCAGTGCAATCCTTACAAAGCACCACTACAGCATCGACCGCAACAACAATAGTTTATGGATGTTCAACAGAATAGGACAAGGTTCGAGGATGGTGGGTCATCAGCTTCTACTTCGGGTACCAGGAGTACTAGACCAAATAAAGGGTGTTGGACATGTGGGGAGACACATTACCAGCGTGACTTCCCAGTGGAGAGGACTAGAGCATACGGATCAGCCAGACCCACTACCATGGTAGATTTGGGAAAAATCCATTAGATTCTTGCAGCAGTGAATAACCGCCAGGCAGAGCACTAGTTGACTGTGCTCGAGACGTCAGGTACCATCGCTAACTAGACCCTTAATATTTTAGGGATCCAAGTGCTATAGAGAGTTTCTTTTCTTGTGCATCGCTCAAAATAATTAAGGTAAAGGGAGTCAAACAGGACGAATTTTTGTAGAAATGGCTTCAGGAGCCAAATAGAAGGTTGGTGGGAAGGTTACGAGTTGTAGCCTTAAACTGGGAGAGTTTTTCACTAGGGACAACCTGTTTGTCATGATCTTAGGATCTTATGATGTCATGATCGGTATGGACTAATTGGAATCACATGAGGTGATACTAAACTGTAAGATGAAATGGTTGCGATTGGTCGATGATGAGGGAATGAGACGCGTGATTGTAGGTCAGAATCAGGGAGTTTTCCTAAGGTTCATCTCTTCCTTGTAGATACGAAAGAGCATGCACAGGGGATGTAAGATTTATGTGATCCTTGCATTAAAGGAGAAGGGAGTAGTGGAAAGTCTAGAACACCTTCCGATGGTGAGAGATTTTGCAGACGTCTTCCCTGAGGAGTTACCTAGGATGCCACTAGAGAGGGAATTGGATTTTACCATAGACCTAAAACTGGGGACTGAACCAATAGCAAGAACGCCTTATTGGATGTCGACCCCGGAGTTAGAGGAGTTGAGAATGCAACTAAAGGAGTTGTTGGACCTAGGACTTATATTTTTGAGTGTGTCACCTTGGGGGGGCTCCTGTTATTTTCATACAGAAGAAGGATGGGTTGTGGAGACTCTGCATTGACTACTGTCAATTGAACAAGGCAACAATCAAGAATCATTATCCTTTGCCAAGGATTGATGGTATTTTTTATTAGATGAAGGGTGTGATGGTGTTTTCAAAGATCAAATTGAGATCAGGGTATCACCAGATACAAATTAAGGAGGATGATGTCCCTAAGACCATCTATAAGACAAGGTTTGGACATTACGAGTTTACTGTTTTTCCGTTTGGACTGACGAACGGTCCAGGGGTATTTATGAGTTTCATGAACGGGGTGTTCCGTGAATGCTTGGACAGGTTCATCCAAGTATTCATTGATGATATTTTCATTTACTCTTGGATGATGGAGGAGCACGATGATCACTTGCGCTCGGTGCTACAATGTCTACGAGAGAAAAAATTGTATGGTAAGTTGTCCAAATGCATGTTTTATCAATCGAAGATTCATTACTTAGGGCATTTCATCTCCAGAAAAGGTAGCTCCATGGATCCAACAAAGGTCGAGACTATTATGGAATGTCCTGCATCGACAAATGTCTCGGAAGTGCGTAGCTTCATGGGTTTAGCGGGATACTATCAATAGTTCATCGAGGGTTTTTCGAAGATAGAAAATCCGATTACAGAATTGCAGAGGAAGAATAAGAAGTTTGTTTGGACCAAGAAATGCACGGAGGAATTTTAGAGGCTCAAGGAGTTGTTGACGACAGCACCGATACTGAAGGTCCTTGACATGGACACAGAATTCTTGGTATGTGTTGACGCATCCAAGGAAGGCTTAGGCAGAGTATTGATGCAAGACGGTTGAGTGATCTCTTACATCTCGCGAAAGTTGAAAAGGCATGAAGAGAACTATGTGACGCATGATTTGGAGTTGTTATACATTGTTTATGCCTTAAGAGTTTAGAGGCACTACCTTATTGGATATAAATTTGAACTAAAAACATACCACTGTGGACTACAACACATCTTTATGCAAGCTGAATTGAATGCGTGACAACGACGTTGGTCGGAATTGCCTAGCGAGTACAATTTTGAGATTACTTACATAAAAGGAACAATGAACAGAGTGGAGAATAAGTTGAGTAGGAGGCCATGCATATTTTTGGTGATGCCTCTTCAGACAAATCTATGTGAAAATATTCTCACTTTATAGCACGACGATGACCGGTACAAAGAGGTCAAGGATTTTATTGGACAAAACAAAATGATGGTACAAAAATTTGAAGGATTTACTATGGACAACGACAGATTATTAATATTTAAAACTCAAATTTATGTACCACCCAACGACGAGTTGAGGATTTTGATCCTAAACGAGGCTCACAAAGCAGTGTACATGGCTCACCTAGGAGTCACGAAGATGAGGGCAGACCTTAAACCCTTATTCTTCAGGAAAGGAATGAAGGGAGGCATAGTCAACTAAGTGGTAAGTTGTATAGATTGTCAGTAGGTGAAGGATGAACATAGACATCTGGAAATATTACTACAACCACATGCAATACCGGAATCAAAATGGGAGGTCATTTCGATGGATTTCATTGTTGGATTGCCACTGACAACAAGGAGACACGACTTGATTTTTGTGGTAGTCGACACTCTGATGAAGAGTGCTCATTTTATTCCTATGCGTACGACGTATCAGGCACCTGACATAGCTAGAATTTTCATCAGCGATATTGTGAGGTTGCATGGCGTGCCTCAGAGGATTATATATGATCGAGGATTGGTGTTTACTAGATTATTTTGGACTAGTTTCCAAGAGGCCTTGGGAGCCCAACTTAACTTTAGTACTGCGTATCACCCAGAGACAGACAGGAAGACTGAACGAACAAGCAAAATATTGGAGGATATATTACGTATGTACAATATGGACCAACAAAAGCATTCAGAGGAATTCTTGCCACTGGTATAATTCTCATATAACAACAGTTATCAAATCACCATTAAGATGGTGCCTTTCGAGTTTCTTTACAGGTGACCATGTCGGACGCCTTTGAGTTGGGATCGGCTTGAGGATAGGTTTCTGGTGGGACCAGAAGTGATCCAAGAAATGGAAGATCAAATGCAAACAATAAGACAAAGGATCAAGGAAGAACAAGATTGGCAGAAGAGTTATGTCGATGTGCATCGTGTCGACCGTAGTTATGAAGTTGGCGATCGAGTCGTCTTGTGGGTGGAGCCACATAAGAGTTTAATAAAGTTTGGAAAGTGTGCTAAATTATATCCTAGGTTGGTGGAACCTTTCAAGATTATGGAAAAGAAGGAGCTCATGGCCTATCGACTAGCCTTGCCTAATTCTTTGAGGCATATACACGATGTTTTTCACATATCTGTTTGAGACATTATATTAGTGATTCTACACATGTTATTGACATGAGTTCCTTAAAGGTATCTAACGAGAGTGCGCTCACAGCAAATTTAATCTGCATCCTGGACCATCGCATTCGACAACTACGGTGTCAAATAGTAGATCATGTCAAGGTCTAGTGGGACAACTATAATCTGCACTCGATGACCTGGGAGGATGCATATGATATGTGCCAGTAGTTTCCATTTGTGTTTGATAGATAGACTTATCGTATTGTGATACACTTTATTTCGACACTTATATAAACTGTGAAACTTCAGGACGAAGTTTAAACCAAGAGGGGGTGTATGTAACATCCTGCTCTTGCGCGCACTGAGTGAACTTATTCTTTGAGGAAACTTGCTTGCAAGTGATCCGGATTATTATACTATTGGTCGTTTGATTATGATTATGAGATATTATGGATATGATGATATGTTATTTCATTATATTTGCGTAGACAGGTTCTATTGATTGGGTTCTCTTGAGTGTGCAGGACCCTGGACATTGAGGATGCAGAGGCATCGATGAAACCCCTTGGACTCTGGATCAAGTCAGGGAGTGTGTTGTTTGGGGTTTGAATGTTGTTGATGTGACATATGTACATATGATTAGATGTTATGTTGATTGATTGTTATTTCTGACATGATTCATTGATGGATGCAGGATAACGATAGCTTGCCGACCAGAATCACATTTGGAGTAGAGGGGTCACGTAGGACAACCAGAGACATTGAGGGAGAGGTGTGGCAACATCCCTGCCACAGCCTACTGGCACTCCCTCCATGGCTCAAACTGTAGGTTAACGATTACCGAGTTCGAGAAGACCCAGGATGTCATCAGGGAAGACTGTGACAGTCGCTCACGATGATTATAAGGGGTGCGCAATAAGGCAAGGGCCTTATTCCTTAGATGCCCTTAGTCTCCCACAAGATCACCTGACGGAGTATTGACTCCAGGGGTTTGACATCTACCAAATTCAGTCAAGAGGCGAGTGGCACCCTTGGAGCACGTAGTGCATCTTGAAGGAAATGTCGCACAAGGAAAACGGAAAGAGGTGAGTGGCACCCTTGGAGCACGTAGTGCATCCTGAAGGGAACATCGCAATTTGAACTGGTAAGTGAATAAACCTAGTCAGACTTAAAATGAATGATGTGATAAGTAAGGTTTAATGACTAATTTTTCCCTTAAGAACTGTCACCAAACCTAGTGAATTAAAACCTAGGTCTAAGTAGAACTTGTGGTCAAAAAATAAGAAATAAAAATAAACATGTAACAAGAAGGGGGGTAAGAAATTCAATTTTTTTATTAAAGTCAAAATTATAATGGAGGAATAAATTTCAGCTAAAAAGAAAAGAGGGTAATGGTTGTTTTTATCTACATTTACTAAATTAATTTTTAGTTAAAAACAAAAGGGTGTAAATGGTTGTTTTTATCTACACTTGCTAAATTGATTTTTAGTTAAATAGGAAAAATGGGGAAACTTAAAAGAAAAAAGAAACTTAAGGAAAAAGGGAAACTTAAAGAAAAGGGGAGACTTAAAGAAAAAGATGAATGTTTAACTTAGTAAGGAATCTAGCCTTTGGGACTTTCTATTTATGAACTCAACTAGGAATTAAGTAAGGTGTAATTCATTTAAGAATGGTAAGGGAATATTGAGACACCAAGGAGTGTTTTTAGGATTTCTCTTGGTGGCTGTGGGAAATAGGAGTATTTAATTAATTAATAAAATTGATTTTCTGGTGCAACTGGGGGATCGGGCGACATGTGTACCGGGGAAGTTTTTCGAAATTAATTAAATGGAAAAGGAATTCAATGATAATTTGGGAAACTAATTACTTAAAAAATCTATAAAAATGATGGAGGAGGAGGAGTATGGATCTCATCTTTTTGCGTAACGTTACGCTGCTGAAATTTTATCTTGACTAAACTTTCTCTTGTGGGAGTTGGGATACCCAGCTCAGGTAACGAGTGGTAGATTGACCTTACGAGGTGATCTGGGTGCTATCATTCTTTGGTATTATGTGCGTGGACCCTTTGTGGCTCAAGGGGCTCAGGGGGAACAAGAGAACCCCTAGCGTTGGCCGAGAGGTATCGATGAGATCACATTGGTTGGAAAGCAGGAGTTGGACGGAGCGCGCACGGGACAACGACTTGGAGCTTTCTCATTTGGCTACGGTACACATGTGTATATTATTATTGAATGGTAGTTTAAATATTTTTTCTACGCCTTCAGTAATGTACTTCTAATGTGTTAAATTTTATGTTTAATCATCGTAACACTATCCAGAGATTTCATTTTTATCTTTCAGCAAATTGTCTTTATGAGCCCAGCGGTTTATGATCAGAGAACTTAAAGTCATCCCAGCCTTATGCTCGTTGTATTCGAATTGATTTCCCATGTCGAACCCAAACTCTGATTTCAATTACTTCTCTGCATTTGTTTTTATTGATTTAATACGTAGAAAAATTGTGTTTTATCTTCTATCCCTTATCCTTATTAGTCTATGCCTGAGCAGTCGGCCAAGAGCCTAATCGACTGTCTTCACTCTGGTGTTTAAGACTGAGATTTAAATGTCGTGCTTTCTTGTGCATGGATAATAAGTGAAGGATAAATTTTCGCTTGGCTATCTATCCCTTACTTATATCTGCGTTTTTCTCTTATATTAATCTCTAATCTTTATACCTTCTTGTGAATGAGTATCTATGCATTTTGATTGATTCATTATTGAAAGATAATCTCTAAGTGTTGAAAAATAAACCCCAGCATTTTGAGTGGGAAAAATATTTGTGTTTTTTATAATTCCCAGCGTTCTAGAGTGGTAGAATCTCTACGTTTTTTTTTCATATGATATACCTGCATTTTTAATGAATTGTTGACAATGATTTTCAATAGATTGTTGACAGCGATTTCCATTGTTGAACCACTATTTAATTGTCATAATACATTGAATTTCATTGTTGATATACCCGTGTTTTTAATGAACCATGATTTACCTGTGTTTTTAATCAACCATGATTTACCCATATTTTTAATGAACCACAATTTACCAGTGATTTTCATTGTTGATATACCTGTGTTTTTAATGAATTGTTGACAATGATTTCCAATAGTTTGTTGATAGTGATTTCCAATAGATTGTTGATAGCGATTTTCAATAGTTGTTGACAACGATTTTCAATGAATTGTCTGTGTTTTTCCTTATGACATGTTTGTGTTTTCCTTATGACATGTCTACATTTTTAATGGCATTGAATAGCAATTTACTTTACCACTGCAATTTGATTATAGTTGAATGGCATTGATTTGAATGGCATTGAAGAGCAACTTTATTTTAGTCTGCGATTTTCCTTTTATAGACAGTGATTTGCCCAACTATCACTTAGCGATTTCCCATAAATGATTATTGTTAGACAACTACTTGTGTTAGACAACATTTCTATAGTTTATCAATCAATAGACTTGTTATTGTACAACGAATATGTTAGACAATGTTTGTATCTAATAGACAATGATTTATTTACATTGTTGTTGACAACGATGTATCCAAAAATATAGTAACCCTTTTCAGACATCGATATATTCATTTAACAAGTGATATATCTTTTAGACAATGATATATTTTTAGGCATCGATATGTCATCATTGTTGTCAACGATTATCATTAACTACAATAATATTTATCAATAAATACAGTAAATACAGTTATATCAATATATAATTGTTAGATAGTGATTTGTTAGACAAAGACATATTTGTTAGATGGTGATTTGTTAGATAGTGATATGTTTGTGAGATAGAAATATAGCAAGGCTTGGTTTCTGAACTATATAAGAATACTCTCATGCTTCATCAAGTTTTATTTTGGCCAGAACTCTCTCTAAAATGAAATCGCACTTGAAAATCGAGATTGAGGCAAAATTTTCCACTAAATTTATTTGTGCATACTTCATCAAATTTATCAACATTCGAGAACTTTAGTATTAATTTAGTTGAATGTAGGACATAATTGTTTTAAAAAGATATTGTTGCAATAATGGTCTTGATCCTTACCACAACTAGATTAATTGTTTTTATATGTCAATGGTTTTACATAGATGTCTTATGAATTGTGCAACAATATATTAATTTTTTTTATAGAAATGGTTTAATTATCAGTCTTACATATCAGTCTTTTAACTTCTATCACAACAGATTAAATGTTGCAATGGTAATAGATTAATGGTTGAGGGTTAATATTTTACTAGCTAATTGATTAATAGTTTAACCGTTAATTGGTCATTATGCACCTTGTGCCTTAAGTTGAACTGTAAATGATGGTTGGTCATAGAAGGTACACCGAACATGATTGCCTTGTAGGAAACAAGAAATCCTTCGACTAGTTGCGCAATTTAATTTGAGTAATGCCACCTGGCGTCTTTTCAACTTGTTTTTTGGGTTCTTAGATATAGTCTTCTTGTATTTATGACGGTTAATTTGGTCTCCTAGCGCATTGGATTTTTTTTGGGTTATTGGTCTAGATATGTTATCTTGCGCCATGGTTATGGGCATGCCTATTGCCTTGTGACGGCACAAATCTTTATGATGGGATCATTGTGTGCCCTGATGGATAGATGCAAATGATAACCTAGCCAGAGTCGTGTGCTTTATGATGTGGGTGTATTGTTCTTTGTACTTGATTTTGGTACTTGGTTCTATAATGCCTTAATGCGTTGGGTTTTATGCACCATAGAGGTATCTAGTTAATGGTCGTCGAAGACAATGTATCGAGTTGTCAATGTTTTCCTTTAGCTTGTAGGTGTTGTCTTGCTTGTGTCGGGCGGGTAGCCATTTTTATTTGTCTATTTATTATCGCATGTTTCATCCAGTTTCTTGATGTGCTAGTATGATGGGTCGTTGTTGTCGGTTGCCTAAATGCACAATTTTTGTTTGTCGTCAAGTTGTGTTGATTAATTTTTGTCGTCGATTGCCTTCCTGCTTAAAAAAAAAAAAAATCCACTTGCTTTGCATCATATGAAAAAAAAAAAAAATCCACTTGCTTTGCATCATATGTAGTCATAACGAGGGGGGTTGTTACATAACACACCCACTTGAAGTTTCATTAGGTCATCAGTGATATATTGAAGAGAGAAGTAATGTTTGATTTGGATAACCCAACCTATTGGGTATAAACTATCAAACATTTTATTTGTTCCACATATTGTGTTGATTATACTAAAACTGTGGCCATGGATGATTCCTTCCCCTATTGTAAGATTCACCCCCTTTCAAATGCACCATCAAATGTTGCTAATATCCTATTTATTTAACAAGCATACTGAGTTGTGTTTCAATGTTTTTAAACTCAACGTTGAGCCTAGCTTCAAGGTTGTCAACCTTAACATCCAAGTGGTCAATATTTTCAATCTATGTTCAAACAGGAAATACGAGATACCATTGCTAATCCTAATCTTTGTGGTGGTGTTTCTAGTGTTTTTTATAGTCCCTAGGGTCCAAAAAACATGTTATCCAAGATTTATACTAATGTTATCACCATCATACACGGAGTCTTTTGAGTTGTGACACCCTTAATAGTATGATTGAGTCCACACAAAAAAAAGGCTACTTAAGAGATATACTAATTCAATAAACATCATGTAATGAATATTTTGAGTCATGTCTCGCACAATGGTACAATTTATCCCTACAATTGTTTTAATACTCTTGGAGGAGTGTTACTACATTAATGAAATTCTCAAATTCTTGATATTCTAGGATATTGTTGTTTTGTACTCTTGTGTTGGCTAGGGTTTGCAAGGTCCTAAGAGAAAAGGAGTGTCAAGTGATATACCTCTCTGATATACCTGAGGTTTTCCAACAATAGTACTTGATCAAATATTCATGAAACCAACTAAGGAGGGTAAATCATACCCTTGCTCATACTACCCAATTCCTTGATACAAGAGAGTAATCTCCCCGAATGTTTTTCTCGGTTGACTATAACAATAGGATGGTTGAAAGGTTTGTGAAAGTTATTTTTAGGTGTGCCTAAGCAGCTTCCTATATACCTAAAGGTACATGGAAGATAAAATCCATAGAAAAATTCTATCTAATGCGATAATACTCATTGATTACCAATAAGTGTGTACAAAGGTGTCAAATGAGGTGACTCGACTTGTATTCCTTGCACGTATGCTTCTCGACCATAGTTTTACCCATTAAGTGATAAATATATATATTTAAATACACTATAACACATCTCTAGCCTAAAAAAATTCTAGAATTCAAGTGCATGTTGGCATAAAAAAGAGTTCTAATACCACGTGTACTTTACTTAACTAGTAGAAACATTAATTTTGTAATATTCAAGAAATACAAACTACATAAAAGTAAATAAGCAAGACAATGAAATTAAACCTGTAAAATATAACCCTTCTATTGATCATCTAGAAAAGATAGAGAAATGTTCAAGGGCCTCTTCAAGTAGCCAAGCTCCTATTGAACACAACTCCAATACAATAACAATTCTTAACAAGTCATTTCATAGCCTACGATTTCTACAAATAGTTTCTTTACTAATGAAACCCTAACTATTTGTGGTCCCTTCACTATTGAGTACCAACCATTTAGTGGGCCTTATTTAATAAATATTACCTTTTTACACTAGTAGTTTCCCACTAAATACCTAATTGGACTTGTTCAAGGAAGATGGCATCATACATTGATTGACTAACTTCTAGGTACCCTAAAGTACATAGGTTAGGGTAGGGTCATAGAAAATTGAGACTTTGTGCCATTATTTCACTTAGTCTTTGGGATTTTCTTATGTATATGCAATTTAGAGACAATAGTATTGTGAAGGTGGATAACCAAAATATGATGGCATGTATTATATAGGTGTTGACAAAATGCTTTGGTTATTTAAGACAAAATAGTTTGAGGAATGAGTTAGAGCTTGAAACCCTTATTCCTATGGAATTTAGCAAGTAGTCATTGTTATCCCCGATATCTAGGGATAATTAGGAGATCATGTATCGAGGCCCACAAGTCCTAGACATGAATTACCAAGAGCAGGATTGACCTGAGCATGGCCCTGGAGGGCCCATCTTTCTTCTTCGCCAGATTTGTCCTGTCAACAGCAGCAGCTTCCATCACCATCGGCTTGGTCTTGCATCGGAGAGGACTCTTTCTCCATGAGGTAATTGGTCCAAGGTATCATGGTATGTGTCATATTTGATCGTTATAACCCTCTTATATATGCATTAGGTTCCTTTCATTTCTGATGACTGATTGGATCTTACACTAATCTGCTTGACCATTGTTGGGGTGATTGATGGGGTGACCTAGCAAGCTTGTATTCATGGGTTTTGGTTAGCCACCAAGGGGGATTTGTAGAGCCATCATCCTCTCCCACCATTTTATCATTTTACATCTTATATCCCGCACATCTATCCCATTCCCCTAGTCTGGCCATTAGGATGACTTTTGAGGGTTACACTTTGTCTTGTGGGAAGAAGGGGCTAAAGGCCCAGGCTAAAGGCCCAGGGGGTAAAAGCAGTTGGTAAAAGATAAAATCCATAGGGAATAAAACCTAGAGATGCTTCACCCAAGGGATCCCCGAGAAGGCAATAAAAATCCTCTCGATAAGAAACTAAAGGGACCCTAAGAAAAATAATAAAACAATACCTAACCAAGAGGATGGGAGGTCTCATCACGAGCTGGCCCATTATGTTCATAGGTATCTAGCAGTATGACATTGCCATCATCTGGTCACCACGCCAGGGCAGTGACCTTTGGTTGCATGGCCAAGGGAAAGGGGGTCTCATCACGAGCCAGCCTTATCATCTCTACGAAGATACCATTGGGTAACACTATCAACTCTGGTCACCAAGCCAAGGCAGTGTCCTCTGGTCAGACCTTGAAGTAAAAAAGAAAGAAAAGCAATAAATAAAAAGATAAAGGCAATAAAGGGCTTGGAAAAAATGCATCCATGACGGGTACAGATCGCCTCCTACAAAGGCACCCACAGACAATACCTTCCCTTGGTCTTACTGTGACTAGACATCCCTAAAACCATATCACCTCATAAAACATGGCTTGAATGATCTTCTAAGGAAACTTTCCTTATCTTGTGGGTATTAGCCCAATAGGTTATTCTGTCGGTTTCTTTAGCTTTGTATAGTAGATCTCTGTAATGTCTTTGAGCTCTTAGATGATATGTTAGGGATTTCATGCATGTATTTGATAAATTTAATGATGAAATATGATTGACATTGCTATGATCCCTAGGACTGATGAGCCCATGGAGGGCATAGTATTTGATGTGCAAGACCATACCCAGCAGACAGGTACCAGTGGACCAGTACACATGGGGATATGATTAGTTCGAACCTCCATGGGGCTGAAGAGCCCATCAGATGGTTGTTGGGATGGTAGAGGCAGGACAACATCATGACGACCCATTGCATGAAGAAGATAGAAGGACGTTCCACTAGGACACCATGGCAAAGCCTGGCCTAGGGGGGATCACCCACTACAGATGGGACAGTTGCTTTCGATGGACAGGACGTCACCTGAGGCAACTGGACATTTTCTGGAGTGTGTGGTAGTGTGATGGGTCATTTGGCACGTGTGGCATCTTGCAGGATCCCCAGAGGGGCCAACATTTTGCTTCCTGGATGCTGATCTTGCCCAAAAAGGGCCAACGTCTCCCTCAAAGGGGCTTGATGTCTTCCTTTTAGCTCATAATTATGACATTTTTAGCATTTAATGTGAAAAACAGTGCAATATTGTTAGTCAGCCTTGTCGGCTGTTTTAATGACCTATTTTTGTAATTAAAGGTCATAAGATTGGTATAAATAGAGGACGTTGAGCCTCATTTTAAACATAACACAACTCACTCTCTTGTGAGAGAATCATTTTTAGTCTTTTGTCTTGGTATTTGCTCTTGGAGTTGAGGTGCTACACTTGTGGAGAATCATTCTTGGCATATTTATGGTGTTTTCTATCATTGGAAGGTTTACAACTAGGGTTTGATAAGCTCTTCATTGATTTGTAAGTGTATTTTTCATGCAAAACTTCTTAATTGAATGGTTGTAAGCTAAATCTCTTACATTTATGGTTACATTGTTATAATTTTTCTTAATCATTGAAACCCTAGGTAGCAAGCACACAAGTAGGTCCTTGCTTCATGTCCCCATGATAGAAGACTTGTTTAGCCATTGAAAAAAGAGAGCATAGCCTAGTCGTTGCTACACTAGTTCCCCTTTTTCTGAGTTAGTTTTAAAACATAAATTGAAGAAGGAAGACGTCCTAGGCCTAATTGAGTTTACACCTAGGGTTTTGACCTTTAGGGTTTGAAATGCCTTGTCTTTGCAACACTTTTCAGCCCTAGATTTATGTTTTAAAGCTAGTCGTTTTTGCCAAGGATTTTTAAGGAAAGAGGGAGGAGCATGAGGCCTTGCTTAAGCAACACCAGAATGAGCCTCCTCCCCTTAGGGTTTTGACTTTTTGGCCCTGCCATTGCAGCACTAGAAAGCCTAACTCTCTTGTCCTTAAATTTAGATTCTCCCAAGACTTTAGCCTTGCTCCTTGACTCCATTATACCCTAAGGCACTAGTCTAATTTTCCAACATTGAGTCTATTGTGTTAAAACAACCTCTTCAAACTTCTTAAAATTGAAACCCTAACTAACCCTAGCATCTTACTAACCCTAATTTGATGATGACATCATGCCTCTTTTTGACTCTCGCTTGATATAAAACGTTGTGGCTTGACCATCTAGCAATAGACATTGAAGTGTTGATTATTTTCATTGGCTAATTTGCAAAACATCCACCTCTTTTCCTATCAAACTAACCCTAGAACTAGGCTGACGTCACCTCTAGTATAGTGATGCAACACTCTTGTATTGAATGAGAAAGTGATGATATTTTATGATAATTTAAAATTTGATTATATGCTTTGAATGTTATATCATCTCCAATGTTTATTGACAAGTGATATTATAAGCCATAGTCATTTTTTGCTCGTCAATAATTACTGCTATATGTGCTCATAGATAATAAAGATAGTCATTAATTTATAAAGTACTGACCACTGTTGCACATTTTAGTTTTATTTGTTGCCTTGTCTCGCAAACAGGTGCCTATCTTGTGGTTTATCTTCTCTTTGACTATCTTCTTGGCGATAATATATGAAGGGAAAACTTACTTTAACCTCTTGAGCCTTAATCCCTTGACCCTTTTCCTTTCAACACCCCAGATTATCTAGGGACGTCTCCCTTGGGACTAGCCACCCTAAATAGAAAGAGCCCCCCATCGAGGTGCCAATGGGTGGGGAAGCTCCTGTTACGCCAGTTTGGTCCCTACTTTCTAGCTACTTGACCTAGACTCCAAACTGAGCGATAACAGTCATATCAAAGGGTGGTTGATATAAAAGACAATAAATATCAAATAATGTAGAATTAGAGTTAATTGATTAGAGTTAATTTTATAAACAATGGCAGAGATTTCGTTGTTCTAAAGTATTGCATAGATGTTGTAACATGAAAATGGGTGCATGGAGAAATATGAGTGAATTATTAAAAAAAGCATCATTCCCCTACACATAGAGAACTCAAAATAACATCACCAACATGGATATTGTAATGCCTTGTCTATGTTATAGTGAGTTGGGACTAGTGAAGCTAGGACGAATTAACACAAATACTAAGCTAATATTTCAATATGGTATTTTACTGTGGCATCAAATGTGATATATGTGTTTTCATTTTCATATATGAACATGTATTTTCAGTTATTATGTTTCCACATATGTTATGTGTTGTATTGATTATTGAGATAGGAGAATTTTGTGATGTTATGCAAACTTATGCTTCTTATGATGATGTTGTGTGATCATATGATTCTTATTATGATGTCATATAGTTCTATGCTACTCATTATAATAGAATGTGGTTGATAGTTACTCATGATCATGAAATAAATTTTTATGCTTCTTATGGCGACGCCATATAGTTCTATGCTACTCATGTCAATTCTACTATGCTCAGCTGATGTTATGTTCTTAATATGGATTGAAATGTTTTTTCCTAAATTTCTTCTATATTCATGATGATGTGATAGTGTTATGTTCCCATGATCGTGTAATGCTAGTTAGCATGTGGTTCTTCACTATTCATGATGTTATGATGATGTTATGTTCTCATGATGGCATGTTGTAGAATGCAATTAGATTTTAGTGATAATGAGATGGTGATGGTATGATTATAACTAATGCTTGGTTTCATTATGTGAAGTGGAGATGGACAGGAGATTCACTCCACGGGCCTGAAGGGTTGATTCATTAAATATATTGTGGGATCCCATTACCACAAAGAAAAGATATCTACATAAGAAGCATGTATTTTATGGGTTGGGGACAAAATCAATCACTAATGTTATACTAACATTACCTTTACCATTTTGATATTGAAAGTCTAATAAAAGGGATAGATTTATAGTCTGATATGAAGTTATGATGATGGATGTTTGATTCCTAGAGCTATGTTCATATTTGGAGCTGTGGAGGAGGTTTGGGCCAACCTTTCAAGATGCCTCAGGTACACAGGTTAGTGTACCTTACCAAATTCCTAGGGAGGTATAGTACTATTTAATTTCCTTTCCAATTGTGCTCAGTATTCTCTATAGGAAGAGGCATTCTAATAAGGCTCAAAGTCCTAGTTCTATCAAGTAACAATATTTATAGTGATTTACCTTATTTTAGTGCCACGTCAAATCTCCAAGTACCAATTTTAGAAGGAAACAAGATTGGACCCAACTTCCCAATTCTAGGAAAAAGGTTGGTTCGGGTGTCCCTAAGAAAAAAAAAACAACAACTCAGGGGTCACATTCCTAGTTGTCTTAAGATGTTGAATGCACCACAAGATCTGCATATCTCATTCATTGCTCTAACTAGGTTACTCCACCCTTTTATTTTCCTTTCCTACCATCAGGTATTTGAATTTGGGAAGCACTTCATTAGGGAGAATATACCTTCATCTCCAATTTCCAAGTCCAATATGAGGATTTTAATGTTCATATGAAATTGTTTAGTGACCATTGTGCAACCTTAGTGAATCTATTCGCATCACCAAGCTACTAATGCTACTCGTTTGTCGAAGAAGGATCATCGAACCAATAAGAAAATAATAATTTTAATTGGGATTGTAGGGGGGGATTGTTGGTGAGGTGGAAACTTTAGTACTTTTGGCTTTAGGTCTTCTTAGAAGGTTAATATATAAGAAGGAAATTAAACAAAATCAATCAAGAAAACTATCACTGGTAATTAGTGCTTCAATTGCCATATCAATAGAGTTTCTTATTGATGCAAGGTATATATATCTCAAACAATGAAGTTGGGTTCACTTGGTCTTCCAAAGTTCCACCTATTTTCTTTAGGGAGGATAGAAGAAGCAGGAAACATCTATGATCATTTAACTATTATGGGTGAAGCTTCAATGGAAAGGTACTAGTTTGGCAAGGGTGATTGTAAATTATGGACCTATGCAACTTGATATTCTTATTGCTAACATTGTGTTGAGGGGGTTGGATTCCCTTTGACTCAACAATAGGGATTACCCCCAAGGATGAGGCCCAATTAGACTCCTCCCCATTTGGAGTGGTTTGATCCTCCAGATTAATGGTCTAGTAACCATTCAATGGGATTTAAGATTTTTTGGTTTCATCTCTTTCATTCTTTTCTATTTTTTAGAAAAATGTTTTCTGTAAGTTTAGGATATGATTATGTTAAATGATATCTCAAGGGGATAACCTTCCAAGCGGGGTATGACATTAAACATGTGTGTTTTATGAAACATAATTGTGTTAACCAATTAAGTGAAAAGAAAGAAATGTGAAAAAATTGTAGTTTCTCTTAAAGCTAACTTCTCAAAAGAAACATAATAACAAATAACAAATCACTGATATATATTCCTCTAAGAAACAATTCCATGAATAAATTTAATAAACGGTTGTTACACATGCATGTAAATTGTCAGCTAAAGATCGACTAGTTACCAGGAAAGAATTCCATATTTACTTATTAGTGAGATAATGCTAAAGCATATACCAACATGTAGATTTAAACAAAATGAGAAACTGATGAGAGTAATATTCAATATTTGCAAGATAACTTGGTCAAAAGAACATCTTACTAGACATCAATAAAAGGATGACAAAATTCATAACAATCCACACTTTAATCACAGATTACAATGTGGTTCCAATAAAATTCCAGGCTCCAAAGGAGCTTCTCTATTAACTATAGAAAATAATTCTTCAATACAATAAAATGGAAAAAAAAATTACTGTCCTGGAAAAAAAATAATTGGCGAGTGTGATTTTGCATTCTGCTAGTCAATTTCTCCAGTCAATCGACAATATTGAATTGATTAACGAAAAATATTTCCACATGCCCTCATTCCATGATAGTTATTTTGTTGACCTTATCCTTGTATTCGTCGGTCGATCACTACAAACCGACCAATACTTCATCTATCGACTGAAATTTTATGGGAGAGTCAAAAGTTGGTAATTGGAGATCGACCATTGATCGGTTCTTCTTCTCCCATGCTCGATGGAAATACTCCCATTGTTATTCCACTCTATCTCTTGGCTCATCCACAATATTCACCTTGTTCTTGGTTTTTGAATGCATTTGAGCTAACAGTTCATCTAATATTAGCTTTATATTGTGGTCATCTGCCCCTTTGTCCTTTTGTACTACTCAGATGAACTCAACTCTTTCCAACACACTAGTTCCCTTATCGGACCACCAAAGCACCTCCTTGTAGGTAGTCCCAAATAGTAGGGACTACTCTTGTTAAATGGCCCTATTGTTTGCATAACGTGTAGTCTAAACGTTCTAATTTTGGCCCTTTTTAGGGCATTTTTCGATCAATTTTGCTCGAAATCTGGCCATAAATTGCTGGAAATGCATATTTGAATAGTTGAGTTTGTATAATCCGAGTGTCTGAGGGGTTTTTAGGGGCGTTGAATCCATTTATGCATTCAAAAATGCAATTTAAACAACAACAAAAATGCAATTTCACCCAGATTTATATTGTTGGATTCTGGTGAAAAGGACAAAAGGTAGAATGTTTAGACAATGTTGTTTGCATTATGTCATTGCTAAAATTAATTCAACCACTTGATTACTCTAAATCATTTTTCATGTGCCATCCCTAAAATCAATGCACCTTATTGGTTTGTGTTATATCATTGATGAAATCAATGAAGCTACTTGATTTCTCTAAATCATTTTTGAATATATCATCATTGAAATCAATGAACCTTATTGTTGTGTGTTATTTCATTATTGAAATCAATGCAAATACATAGTACCTATGTGTTATATAATTTTTGAAATCAATGTAATTACCTCATTTCTCTAAATCATTTTTCATTGTATCATCATTGAAATCAATAAAAATTAGCTCGAATGCATCCTTAAAGATGAACATTTTTTATGTCGTTTAGAATTAAAATCTTGTTAAAATTCTTAAATATCCTTTATTATAAACATAAAAGCATCATCTTCAGATACATTTTACATTTTATATATTGGAGATTAAAGAAGTCTCCAATATATTTAAATATATAATAAGCACACCACTAGTATGATTCTTGGGATTTGTTTATAATATTCAAGTGTGTCATTTATTTCTCTATCTTAACACTATGAAGCCTCTAGAACAATGAACAAATAGAGATGATCCAAAGAAGGTTGTAAAGCATCTACCTTATTCAAGATAAATCCCTGATGTTCCACGTACAAATTCTAGGGCTTGCATTTCCTATGCTTCCCATTACTTCTCATAATGGGGTTTATCATTTTTCTTTTGTCATTTATCACTCCTTTGTTTTATCTCAAGAAAATATTTTTTCCAAGTTCTCTAACTTCTTTTATCTTTTCCCATTCCCCTCTTTTTTCATTAAATGGATTTCCTCCCAACTCTAAATATATTTATTATATCCATGTATTTAATGTGCATAGTGTGCCTAAATAACTTGTTCGTCTTTTCTTAAATAACCTCTTATTTATTTATTCAAATAATTCTATAACTTTAAATGTTTCTCTTGTTTTTACCCAAAAACGTGAAGGATGATTTCTTCTAGATATCGTTTTTCTCCATACGTACTTTCTTCTATACTTTCCTTGGCTCAAACTTTGTCTTACCTTTCCCTACTTAATTCCAATAGTCAAATACTAAGAAATCCCACTTCTTTGTTCATTTGAGGGAGCTAGGATGGTTGGATAAGCAATTGTTGAATCTAAGAAAAGGATATTTTCTTAATGTCAATACTCACATCTTAAGAAAGCCTAATTGTTTTGTCCATTTGAGGAAGATAGGATATTTAGTTAAGAAATCATTGAATTTAAGCATAGGATAGTTTCTTAATTTCAAAACTTCAATCTTAAAAAAGCCTAATTTTTTTGTTCATTTGAGGAAGTTAGGTTATTTGGCTAGGCAATCATTGAATCTTAGTGGAGGATATTTTCTTAAGCAGTAGTAACATGTGAGAATTAATGAAGAACCATTCTTCCATAGTTTTCTCATTCTTGTCTTGGGAAGCTTATTATTTTTTTCTCATCTTCTATATGATCTTCAGTCTATTCTATATTGGTCGTTAAATTCCCCAATCCCTAATCCTTAAAGATGAATTTAATGGCTTCCCTGAAGCCTATGGAACATTTTGTTCTTGCTCTTGTGGTTGAATCTATCAATAAATTGTGTTGGTGTAGTAAAGCTATCTTGTGAATAATTTCATGTATTGACAATCTTTTCCTTGATGGCATATCTATTTCTAATTTAAATCTTGGTATAAGTCCCCCAAAATCCTAAATAAATGCTTCATATTTATGGCTTGCTACTAGAACCGACTTAAACTCACCCTAGGGTACAAATCCTTGACAAATAACTCTCGAATAGTGTGAAATAGAACATCACCTCAACTATATTGGAAAATAAACTATTTATCTACCCAACTTGTTTTTTCTAATACTTGGTCTATGCTCCAGATCTTTGATACCCACCTTTACATTATTCAAATATTTAATCCAAGTGTGTTTTATGATCGACTTTAATATTACTTCAACACAATCTCCCTTCTCAAGTCTAGTAGTCGGTAGAAAAAATAGCAAAACCCCATTCATCGTAACTATTTTGTTGCATTGGACCACCATGATGATAAGCTATTTTGTTGCATTGGACCACCATGATGATAAGGTAGCAATGTTCTATCAAACATAATGTAGGAAAATACTGTGAATTCAACTTCCTAGTAGGTTTGCATGGATCCTTCATTTTATGTAGTCAAACTCTAGGATGTCTAGTTTTTATGTTTTGTTTGAATTATTCATTATATGTTGGCTATCATTTAGATCTATTATGAGTTAAGATGGATCTAATAAATAAATTTAATAGATCAATCTATAAAGTGTGGATATTGTGATTTAATATGGATCTGATCAGGAAATTGATCAAATCAAGCTGATAGGTGTGGATATTCTGAGTTCTAGCATCTTATTCTGAATGCAAAATATATATTTTGTTGTTATGATTTATGTCTATATATACGGAATATAATTTTATGGACAATTAACATTCTTGAATGTACATGTGTATATAGCCACAACTTTTCATAAAATATCTCTTCCATTAGACAAACAAAATGACCCATAAATTTACATCAAGCTAATATTTTTATTAATCCAAAAAATGAAATGTACCTATAGATAGTTCACTTCTCCTCAGTTCATTCCTCCTAAGAGATTGAATGGATGTGTGTGTGTGTGTGTGTGTGTGTGTGTGGTAAGTTTTAAACCTTTTACAGTAATGCAATGCACACACAAATTCTTAACACAAAAAAGAAAACAATTTCAACCACACATATACATAGACATTTTCTCTGGAAACCCAACTGGGAAAACCATCAACTTGTTTTAGAGCCACACCTCTAATCTATTATTTTGTCTTCATTGTTTAGAATAAAATATATATAGGATCATGTGACATCCAAAAACAACCTATTCCATTAAACTTTAATTAGAACTCAATCGTAATTCCTAAACTTGAATTACATTACCATGGACCACAAAATTGTGTTCCATAAAGCCGCCAAAGGAAAAACCCATACTAAGAAAAAATGCTCGATAAAAACCTATCGATGATTTTATTTGTGGTTACTTGAGGGGATAGAAATCTTCACACAAGGTTTCCATCATTTGTTTACTATCATTTATTACTCTAATGTCTCTTCTAAGAATCATTCTACCTCTACATATTCTTTGAAGAATGTTTTGGTTGAGTCCACCATTCTTGTCTTTTGTATGTTTGGTAGTTTGATATTCTGGATATAACTAAGTTGTACTCCTCTATGTAGTTTCTTGTATTCCATCCATGTATACATGAAATATGTTATGATACCAATCAATTATACCAAATGTTGTGGATGTGTTGGCACAAAGGATAACTCCAAACTTAAGAGAATTTATAGATAAAAAAATGGGGCTTGTCAATATCAGAATTATTTTAATTATGCATCCACGATTGTAAATATTTCATCCTTTGAGATAGACCTCCATTCCCTCATTATTCTTGAGAAAGTATTTAATAACACCCTTTCCCATCAACATATGCATGCCAAAGATATTATTTTATCCATTGAATCCATAGCATGTTATCTTTCCACACATGAAGCTCAATAAATTCGACAAGAGTGTGGAAAAATCATTCATTGTTCCAAGCCTCCCAAACCCAACTTAACAAAAGATGAATTTCAATACATATGTCATCTAAATGATAACCCCAATATCATTATATTAAAATTTGATAAAGGTAACACCACTGTGGTTATGAATACCTCTGACTATGAATCCAAACTCCAAGACCTACTCTCATCTTCTTCTTATAAACCTCTCCTGAAAAATATCATTAATATCATAACCAATATGGTTAATAGAGCCATTAAATATTCTTCCTTGGACCTTTTCATTCAAAAAATTATCATCCCTCATAACCCTCAAACCCATAGGATCTATGAACAACTCAAAATTCATCAAAATGGTGTCCCTCATAGACCCATAGTTAGCATAATAGGAGCTCCCACCTATGCCCTTTCTCACATTCTCATTGAGAGACTTCAATATTTCATTAGAAAAACTCTATTCATCAAATACTCCTTTGATTTTATTCAAAAAACTAAACATCTTCACCTCGAGGAACAATAAATTATGGTTATCTTCGATGTTGTATCTCTATTCACCAAAATTCTTGTGCTAGAAGCTCTTGACCTAATCTCCAATTTGGTTGACCCTGAAACCCTCAACCTAATCAAAATTTGTCTCACCTATACCTTCTTCACCTTTAAATGGTCTTGCTGTGAGAAAACCAAAGGAATGGCTATGGGATCTTCCGTATCCCTTGCAGACTCTAATATTTTTATGGAACATTTCAAGACCCTATCCTTAAAAAACTTTAATATTACCCAAATGTTGGCTTCTTTTTTTATGACACATTGGGAACACCACTTTGGTCTCTTTCTTTAATCATCTCAATAGTATTTCCCCCCATATTAAATTCACTATGGAAATGAAAAAGGATATTTCTATTCCCTTTTTGGATGTTCTCTTCTCCCATCTTCCAAACGGTTCCCTCACCCACCATGTTTACTGAAAGAAGATGCATATAGACCAATACATGCATGCCTATTCTCATCATCATCCTTCCAAAAAATCCACCATTAAAAATTTTGTCACTCGATCCATATGAATCTTAGCTCCCCAATTCCTTGAGAAAGAAAAATCTCACTTGACTAAAGCCATTGTATTCAATGGTTACTCCACTTCCCAAATCACCAAAGCCTCTCACTCAACTCAAAATTAAAAATTAAAAATTCAGCTTCATTTATCTCTGATGATGAGTGGAATATTCTCTTGAAATGTTGAACGTTTCAAAACCATCCACACATTTTCTTTATAAAAATGTAGAACTTAAAACATAAAATATGGCAGTAGATATGCATGAAAAACTTCGTAAACCAAATGTTATAAAGGTTTCAAGGTATTCTGAATATGTAAGAGGAAAATGATTCGAATGCATAACTAAGAAATTTGAGGTGGTTTGTGCATGGCCACTTGTATTTATGCTTGAATCAACTCATATCTTCTTGCAAAAGTTTTGAATAATAAGGAAATACGATGAAATTTGTATAAAGATTATTAAAAAATATTTTATATTTTTATTTTGAAACTTATAAATTAAATCTATCATGAAGGGGATTTGTTTAATTGATGTTTTTCCTTTTAATTATGGTCATTCAATAAATTTATCTTTGTGATTATTAGATTAGACAAATTGAATGGTAAAATTGTCACGTTGGATTCTAACTGCTTGACAGGTTAGATCAACTATAGTTTTGTTGGATGAGAAGTCACCACCTCCTACCATGATTACTTAGCTTTATTATCTTATCCCTGCACCACCTCCTTCTCTCCTATCATTTTCCTACCCCTGAAATAATTGTAATAGAGCAACATTACATAATGTAAAAAACAAAGTTGTCTTGAAACTGTGGATTCCTATCAACATTCGCCAATCATGAGTTAAATGGGTGTACTAATAACCTATTATTGTGACATTATATTATGGTTGTGATACTATGATTCATCCTTCTCTATGTAATTTGAAGGATTTTTATCGTATCCATGTTTGTTTTAGGATTAAAAACCACGTAGGGATATCATCTTTCCAATGTTTTGAGTAGATTCTTTGCTCATCTTCCAAAAATAAAAGATATAAAGAATATAAAGTGACCCTACATAACTACTATATGAAAAGTACTTTGAAATTTTTTTAATACAAAATGTTGGGTTTACTTCAATATTTATTTATGAAATCATCTTAGCACTTCCATGCTATTTGATACAATGCTCCATTTATGAAATAAATTTCATGTCCATCGGAATGTTTATTGTTAATATTGCAGTTGCTAGAAGTGTAAAAATTGTCCATCATTTCATTACTCTATCGTGTCAAGGTTTCCTCAAGAAACAACTTGATAATATCTCCTACTCCATCATATCTATTTTCTTCTTCCATGGGAAGCCACTTGGTCTTGTTAGAGTGGTCTTCCCCAAACTCAATTAGTTCAAAACCAATAACTTATACATTGTACTCATCAAATACATGCAAAAAGTAACAACAAAGAGAAAATGGCTCTAATATCACTGATCTAGATTATATAGAGAACAAAATGAAGGAAAAAATATAAATGGAAACACATATAAATATTGCAAAGACCTCAGTAATATAGTAAAACCCAAATTATATTAATTATTGAAATAGAATAAGACCATAAATGGAAAAGCTATGTAACAAACTAGATAGAATAGTGATAAACTATCTTTGAAGAGAGATGTTTCAAGTATGTTCATTCATAATAAGAATCACTACAATAGAACAAGAATACCTTTTAATATAAAGTATGAATCCCTAAGAGAAAAAAACCCTAACCCTAGGATATGATGTTGAAAAATGAATGATTTCCCCAAGGAGGCTAGTTGATACATCAACTTATCGGGCATGATGCAACATTTGCATACAAAATCCATTTAGGGAATTTCTTGGATCATTACAAAGATTGATCCATTCTCTATGTGTTTGGTAGACCATATAATCAAATATTTGTAGCATATTTTAATTGCCAAAAATGCAAGGGAAATGCCCAAAAAATGCATTGAAATTTTAGGGCATAAAAAATTATAGTAGAACTGCCAAGATGTGGGACCATTATGAATTAGTGGAGTAGGTGAGGGGGCACCAGTATCCACATATATTAGTTTCTTAATCCAAATTACAATGAAAATGTGTAAAGTGAAGTTTGAGATGGAGCATTTACAAAAATTACTAGAGTATTGGCATAGAGAATTACCCGCCATGAGTAGAGTGTCACCTAAGTTGTTTGGATTAAGTGGCCCCTTTGGTCCTCATGGTCCAATTGATCCACTTGTCCTACTAGGTAAAACTAGTTCTATAGGTTCCCATCAAATTTCCAAACATAGTAGGCTAAAGTTTCCCCATTGCCTATTGTGCAATGATAATAAATTATTGACATTGTCTCTCACTAAATCAAGGGGGACTAAGCTATCAAAGCCTCCTAATGATGGGTTAGACCTAGTTAATCCTATTTATTTCAACCCTCCTACCTTGGGGTGGGGACCTACCCTATATTATCGTGACCCTGTAGCTAGTGTGGTTAAGATCTAGTGTTTATTTTCTTGGTGGAAAGGATATCAATCAACTATAACAAGAGTCCAAGGTGTGTTGGTTAAAATGATAACTCCAAACTCAATATAATTCATAAACAAAAACCACCCTGAACATACAAAAAAAAATAGATATATTATGTAATTATGTATACATTTTTAGTTAAAACATTAATATAACATTAAATATCTTCCATTAATCATCAACAATCATCATATACAAAGAATATATCATGATTGAGAAATCTCACTTACCAAAGTTTTAATAAGAATTACTAAACAAAATCATGTTAAAGGAACTCTCCCCCTCTTTTTGACATTGATTCAAGCCTTCAAGTTGCTAGTGGAAAATCTAGGGAACTCTATGAAAGCAACATCGAGTCGCTTCATCAAAGAAGATGAGGAAATACCATAAGTTATAATTCCCCCCATCTCCTATTAGATGGATATGAAACTAAACAACAAAATTTAATAGGGAAAGTCACTGTGTTATGGTTTTCACTGAGAGCAATGGTGATCTAGAAGAGTTAGGAACCCTTGATCAAAGAAAAAATGACCCATTTCTTTTGTGTGGGCAAGGGTTTTATGCATTTCTATTTGAATAAAAAGGAGGATCGAGACTTCATTTTTCATAGCAGCCCATATTTTTGTGGCACCAGAGGTATGTATTTGAATAGATGGATTCCTCAATTTAACCCAGAAAATGGAATTCCCTCTATTGTCCATGTTTTGGTTCGGATACCTCATCTCCCATTGCACTACTGGAATGAATCAATCATGCAATCTATCAAGAACACCTTGGGAAAATATATCGACTGTGCAACACTAAAATATCAAAAAAAATAGTTTTCTTATCTCTATGTAGAGGTTGATCTTGAAAAATGATTTCTTGAATCCATCCTCTTAAAATTTGAAAATTGGAAATATCTACAGCAGGTAAACTTTGGAAAAATTGGAATCCATCCTAGAAGCAAGAAAATTGTTTTGGAAAAATAATGATGGGTAGGTTGTCAATGCTAGAGGAGGATCAAGCAATATCCACATGACATGGAACAACAAAATCTTCTAACACATTTTGAGTTACAACACTTAGCACTGGTTGTTATCTAGTTTTGAACACCTACAAATAGGAGAGTTGTTAAAAATAGAGATTGTATGCATGCCAATCAACTATGGGAAAAATTTGAATGCTGGGAAACACTTGCAGCTTTGTGTGACAAGGTGGATTGGATGGGCAATATTATAGCAGGGGAATTCAATGTTATATTACAGTAGAATGAGAAACATGGAGGGAGAATAGTCAGAGATCCCTTATGAGAAATATTTGAGGATGTTATCTCTTCTGGAGACTTGATTAACATAAGACCAGGGAAATGGATCTATACATGGACAAATAGAAGAGATAGGCCTGGGCATATCATATCCAAATTAGACACATTTTTGGTCCACAGTTCCCAATTGGAAGCCTCTCATTTTATATCCTCAATAATCATACCTTGGTCTATTTAATATCATAGTCCTATTTTCCTTGAGATTCAAGATCCTCCCAATTATGGGCCCCTCCCCTTTCAATTCAATATTTTATGGCTCCAAGAACCCACAGTCCTAGGTATCATTTCAGGTGTATGGAATACATGGATAGACGGATCCCCCACCTTCATTTGGGAACAAGCAATAATAATGACAAAATTTGTCCTTAAATATTGGGCTAAGAAAAATTGCTCATCCCTAGCCAAAGAATTTCACCATGCTAAGGAATCATTGGAGCAACCACAAGCAAAATTTGAATCTAAAAACGTCACTCCCAAACTTCTCGATTAGGAGAAATCATCCTTCCTAGTCTACCAGAAAGATGTCAGAGACAAGGACATTACTTGGAGTCTAAAATATTGAAGCTTATGGCTGAAAATTAGAGACATTAATACCTCGTTTTTCCACAAACAAGCGAAGGCTTGAGTAATGAGGAATAATGTGAAATAAATAAAAGCACCAAATGGATAAATTTTGAACTCTTTTGAAGACATTAAAAATGAGGTAGCTCATCATTTTGAAGGAATATACACTGCGGGAGAAAAGAAACACAAGAATAAATGGTGGAGATGCTGGAACATATCCCAAACTTCATCTCCCAAACTAATAATGAGAATCTCATGTAGATTGTAAAGGTAGAATAAGTACATAAAGTCATTTGGAATCTTGATCCAGGAAAATCCCTAGGGATTGTTGCTTCACCATCTGATTATATTGGTCGTTTTGGAATTTAATCAAGATTGATATTTAAGAATGATCAGGTATGTTCATAAATATTGTAGGATGGGGGGAGGTATTAATTCTACCTTTCTCACACTAATTCCTATAGAATCTAATCATTTCAATTTCTCTTTTTTTTTACCTATTTATTTATGCAATGTATCCTATATGATTTTGACTAAGAAAATATCAAACATATTGAAACCACTTCTTCCCAAAATTATCTCTAAAAACCAAGATGGATTCATGGTCCAAAGACAAATTGTGGACAATATAATATTAGTGCAAGAGGAAATCCATTTAAGAAGAATCCAAAAGGAAAAAGGAATGGCCATAAAAATAGACATGAAAAATGTTTTTGACCAAGTAAGCCATTCTTTCCTTTACAAAGTTTTGACCAAATTTGGTTTTTCTCCTCCTTCATTTAATGGATTGTAGCTAGCATTATAAATCCTAGGATTTCCCCTCTGGTTAATGGTAGACCAATTTCCTTTTTCTCTATCAGTCGAGGAATTTAGTAGGGATATCCACTCTCTGCATTATTATATATAATAATGGCATAATCGTTAAGTAGGAAGATGGAATTTGAAAGGACCTATGGAAACTTTCCAAATATTAGGATAGCAAGAGGAATCAAAAGTATCAATCATTCACAATTTGCATATGATATTATTCTTTTATAAGGGGTATCCACTATAATGGATTCCATATTCAAGGGGGTATTACATCTCTTTATCTAAGATTATGGGGGACTTATCAACTACAACAATTTTCAAATCTATGCGTGAAACACTAGTAAGCTAGTTATAAGTATTATCTCTAGGATTTTGTCCTTTCCCTATAAGGATGATTAGAAAGTATTCAAATATTTAGGTATTCCTATAAGCCTTAGATATTCCTCTTCAAAACAATGAAAACCAATAATAAACAAAGTCAAAAAAAAATATTCCGATGGGGATCCCATTGGTTAAATCCAACAAGACGAATGGTACTAATCAAATCAGTCCTTCCAGCACTTCCTATTCATCAGTTCTCAAAATTACTAGCTCCAAAAGGGATCACCTCTCAATTAGTGAAATAACTCCATAATTTTATGTGGCAAGGGGCCAAGGAAATATCTAGAAGGGCCAAGGAAAATAAGCATGTATTTTCTCTTTATTCAATGGGCAAGATCACTCATATGGAAGTTTCTTCAGGCTTCTCAAAAAATTATGCAATATAAGATAACCCGGATTCCAGGAAATAAAAAGAAAATCAATTTATGGATTGAAGACATAATGGTGATATTCCTTTATCATCCAATTTATATATTAATCCCATTTGACACTGGTTGACACAACAACAAAAAATTCACTCTATATTACATCTCTTCGTGGAGAATTGAAGGCGTATAGACTGGTTGGAACTTTGGGAAACCACCAACCCATCTTTGTGAACATCTCATCCAAATTGAATATTCTTTGAGAGGTTGTGCCTCATATATGAAGCTACTCTTATATCAGAGGGGTTGGAAGTCTACGAATTACATAGTGAAACAAGGATATCAACATCAGTTGGAAAATGGGAATTGTCAACCAAAATCTACTATATGGGGAAAATTTGGCACATAGATGCGCTTCCCAAAATTAATATGTTTTGTTGGACTCTGGCTCATGGGAAAATAATAAGTACAATGAATCTATGAAATCATGGGATCTAGGGACCCTCTTTGTGTGTTGATGTAGAAAGGTAGAGGAATCAATGCATCATCTATTCCTGGAATGTGAATATACAAAACAAGTATGGAACTATATTGTAGCGGGAATTATTCATAGATTAAGAACATCAAGAAATTGGAGGAGAATGTTTGACAAGTGGGACACCCTGTATCAATAAAATTTTAAAGGGAAACCTCTCTTCAAACGTATTTGGTTGGAAATTTCGAAATATGTATGTTGGAAATTTTAGCTTGCTTGAAACAAAGTTATTTTTCAATGAAAACTGCAAACTCTAGAACAAGTAGCTATGCAAGTAAAACTTCTTCATGTTGAACATTTAAGAGCCAAAGGAGTGAAAAAAACATTCGTGCAAGAGTTGGAAAATTATGAAGAGGAATGGTGGAAGAAATTCAATTTGTAATTCTCTGTGGTACAAAAAACAAAAACATGTAGTAGATTAAGCTTGCAACATTGTTTGAACTCTCAGGAATTTGAACAATGGAAAGAAAAAAAGAACTATTTTATACTCTTCTTTTATGGATCCTAGAAAGGGAACCTCAAGGAGTGATCCAAACAGATATCAGTGGCCACCCACCTATTCCACTCGCTCAAAGAACAATTTTCCATTTTGGTAGTTTTTTACATATTTTCGAGTCCCAAACTTCTGGGGCCGTTTTGAGGCCCTAAACAATGTTTATTTGGAATTTTTGTGGGGGAAGGATTGTTTATATCATTCCCTAACCCCTAGTGGAATTTTCAATTCTCGAATAGAACTTTCCGACTAGGTATCAAATGCCCAAAATGGAGATTGTATGAAAAATTTACTCCCTAGGGAAGTTGACGTATCAACTACCCCCATCGGGGCCTGCAAACCTTTTGGAATTTCATCTTCCGGGGTTAGGGATTGGATTTTATTTATGTTAAAACGTCCTTTGGAGACTCATTTTAATCATCATCATATTCTTTCAAATGAGCGTAGGCATCACATATCTTCTCAGAGAGAAGGTGACACCATTCTAGCGAGTTCATTCACACTATATTTTTCAGTTTCTGTACATTTCTCTTATTAATAAAAAATGTGCATTACTGTATCCCTCTATTTTTCTTGCAATGTATCTGTTTATTTAATTTTTATATCTCTCCCTTCATTTTGTTCCAAAAATAATCTGGATCAGTGGTATCAGAGTAGGTTGCTCATTGTCATTTCTTAGTGCATGTCCTCGACAAGGTTAGGGTATAGAGAGTTGGGTCTCAAGCTAGTTTATCTTGAGGAAAACCGCTCTAACCAACCCAAGCGGCTTCCCATGGTGGAAGAAAAGAGAGACACGGGAGTATAAGATTCTATTAATTTGTTGCTCGAGGAATCCCTCACGCAATAGAGGGACAAAATGATGGAGAATTTTTCCCAAATCCTTCGACAACTATCGAAAATAGGAGACGCGTCTTCATCAAGTAGCCACTTTGGAAGTGCTACCCCTTTCAAGGTACAAGTTAATTTTTATATTAGTATGTTTTAAGTTTAGATAGATGTGGATTCCTTGGAAAAGTGGTTAAATCTTCTAGAAGGTTATTTCTCTGTCAACAATTTTTCCGATAGAGAAAATATCACCTTTGTGCTCCTTCTTAAGGTTGTCCCCCATGTCAAATATTGGTGGTAAACTGACTGGGAGAAAAATTCCACAGAGGAGTCTGGAATATTTGGGGCCGAGCCCACTTGGATTTTTTTTTATGGATGTGGTCAAGGAACAATATTACCCTATTGGAAACTATGATGACTAGTACATGAGCTAGACCACACTGCATCAAGAGATGGGACAAGCAGTTTCAGAGTTCATAAATACCTTCCATGCCTTGTACCTCAAGCTAGGTATCAAAAATCCGAGCGAAATTTGGTTCTGAAATACTACGAGACTCTACACAGGTACATCCAAACCGAAATGGATTTTCTGGACATATCATCATGGGGATCTGCTTATCGATATGCTGTCAAAATTGATGTAAAATTTAAGTAGAAGAACAAGTAGGAGTTCAAGTATGCAAATCTGCAACAACCAAATTATGGTAAATTTGCCCCTAACTCACAGAATAGATAACCTCTAGAAAACCATTCCAAACTGCAGGAAAAGAAGGATAATAGGAAAACGATTAAGGACACTGGAAAATGGTGCACCTTCCAAAAAATCCCTTGGCACAACATCGATGAATGTTGCTCAAAACAAACATTAGTGGCCCAGCTAAAAAAAAAGATCCGAGCCCTGAATCAAACTTTGATTTAGAAAACAATAATAGGAGACAAATCATTGATGCATAACCCATTGATATTGGTGCGACCGCAACAACCCAACTAGAAGAACCAGAGGATCCTAAGGAGGGGGAGTGCCTCTTCCATTCATAGATGTGGTTGAAGGGGACCCCACTACATTTTATTGTTGATAGTGGAAGCCATAAGAACCTCATCTTAGCAGAGGTCATCAAGCAGTTATATTTTTCCAACAAAGTGAGATCGCCAACTAGAAGAACCAGAGGATCCTAAGGAGGGGGAGTGCCTCTTCCATTCATAGATGTGGTTGAAGGGGACCCCACTACATTTTATTGTTGATAGTGGAAGCCATAAGAACCTCATCTTAGCAGAGGTCATCAAGCAGTTATATTTTTCCAACAAAGCCACACCCACAACCATACAACATCGGGTGGCTTTGCCAAGGATGAGATATTTGTGTTAGCATGTGGTGTCGCATGTCCTACAACATTAAGCCCTTCAAGGATGAGGCATTGTGTGATGTTGCCCCACTAGAATTTCGTCATGTTCTGTTAGGCCATCCATATATGTGGAAGAGTCATGCTATTTATGATTCTCGACCTCGTAGTGTCATTGTTACTTTGGGGGGTCAACTCTCCAGGATACCAGAGGTAATCTCGACTATTGTCCCGAAAAAATAGTGTCACAAGGTAATATCTCATACTACAAAGTTTAACCTCTTCATAATATTTTCAAAAGGTGAATATAAGGACATTTAAACCACTACAGCCTCATACAAATACCCTTCTATCCAACATAAGCAGATCAACAAGATTTTAGAAGAGCAGAAATATATTCTTACTACACCTAAGGGGGTGCCTCCACACTAGCCAGTAAAGAAATGTTGTAACATATCCTTTCATAGTATTCATGTTGCATATTCACCGATAGATTCCTCCCACACTCAGGTAGATCATGCAACTATATTGGTTGAACGGTTCCAACCCCTCCAACAACAGGTTCATGACAGCCTTCAACAAGCTAAGAAAGGAAACTTCTGCAATAAGGAAAGCAACTCACCAAGGTTCAGATTCAACAAAATATTCCCCATCTGCCACGAGAACTTAATGCAATGAGGACCATTTCTCCCTAAGGAGGTAGTAATGATCCAAATGGATATTGATGGCCACCCACCTATTTCAATCGCTCAAAGAACAGTTTTCAATTTTGGCAGTTTTTTTACAATTTTTCGACTCCCAAACTTTCAAGGTCGTTTTGAGGCCCCAAACGATGTTTTTTTGGACTTTTTGCAGGCCATGGGTTGCCAATGGAATTCACTTTCTGACGAGGTATTGAATTCCCCAAACGAAGATTGTATGCAAAATTTATGCCCTTGGGAATTTGATGTGTCAACTACATCCATCGAGGCCCGCAAATCTTTTGGCGTTTAATCTTCCGAGGTTAGGGTTTTGGATTTTCTTTATGTTAAAAAGGCCTTTGGAGCCTCATTGTAATCAT